>OZ007540.1:2056052-2082027 GCA_963931895.1 Eupithecia pulchellata
TCAGCAACTTCGGGACGTTATCACCATTTTTTTGACCGATGAGAAAGAGATTATAGACTAGTTTTATGGTAAGCGCCATCTTGTTTTTCACTTGCGCCCTGAACTGATTTTAAATTGACCACCAGAGTTTTATGGTGTGCGCCATACGCCATTTCAAACTTTTCACCTCTGTCTAAGTAAAAAAGGGTAACCTACTACTAACAAAGACCGTCCCCTTATGGCTTTCGTCATACAAGAATGGCCCAATCCTAATTAAAAATATTTTCACTAATTGTTTAGCGGTAGGAACAATCGGGAACTTTTTATTCCCGACTGTTCCTATTAGTAACAGTCGAGATTTTTTCCCGATTGTTCCTAGTAGGAACGCAGGGGTAGGAACAATCGGGAATAGGCGATCTAGAAGATATCAACAAGTGATCACCTGTTCCTTAGCCCTCGCCTTGATAAAGCTGAGCACTTGTATAGCGGCGCGCACGTCCCCTCCCGCGCGCGCCGCCAGCGCTGAGCACACGTGCGGCGCCACCGCCAGCCCCTCGCACTGCGCGACGCGCGCCAGCCGCGACGACAGACGCGGGAGCGAGACGCCGCCCACGTGGACTATCAGCGCTACTGCTCTGTGGGTAACATAGACGTGGACTTAGACATAGCATATACTTAGACATAGCCTTAGACATAGACATATACTTAGACATAAACATAAACTTAAACATCGACGTCGACATAGACATAGATATAAGACCTCTGTGGCGCGGTGGACGAAGGTCCGCTTGCGACCCATGAGGTTGTAAATATTTTCAAAAAAAATTGGGTGTCGTATCAAAAAAAAATGTTTTTGTTAAATACCTGTGCGAAGCCGGGGCGGACCGCTAGTTTTAAATAATTCACTAGTTTACAGTAATACCTCAATGGCCTCAGCGACGTCGCATAGAGATCGTTACAGATCGCTATAACGGGTCGCCGTAGCGGCTGCGACTTCGTCTTCTTCTTGCCTGTCTCGGCGGAGGCTGTGCACCATTTGACCAGCAGTTCTACTGTGGGCAGGGGTGCTCCGTCAATTTCATCTGAAATTGTTGTGATAAAGTATTTTAATCGGAGACCGCGACTTGGCAAACGTAGTGGCGCGGTCCGACCATGTGACTGCGAAAGGCTGCAGGATAGATGTAACAAGCTGAAGAAATATTCATCAGGGATAATGTAGGATTCTAATGGTGTAAGAATTTTTCAAATCTGTCCAGAAGTTTCGCGAGCCTATTCAGCTCAAACAAACATTTCCTCTTTATAATATTATATAGATATTCTGTGGAATTACCTCATCTCATCAACCTATATCAGTCCACGTCTGGACATAGGCCTCCCAATGAGCGCCATAGATGCCTTTATTTATCATTTAGGGGTAATTGCCCATAATCCCCACGCTGGGCATGCGGTTCAGTTCGGTGGAGTTGTTCCGCAGAGGGCGCTGCTGCCCGCCCTCCGGTGTGTTTCCCTTACTCGACTCGTACGACACTCACGGGAAGAGTTGGGGTGGTGGAATTCTATGGCCCCACACGGCTTGGTGGTTCCGTGTAATTACCTAGCACGAGACAGTTGGGCCTCCTATCAGCATCCAGCACAGATCGCATCAGCGTGGCACTCTTCAGCGCAGTGCTGAACGCTTCGGTGCTGCGGTCGTCTGATGCGTTCAGCTCCACTGGTCGGTAGCCTGCAAGATTATATTTTATTTGAGTTTTTTAGCTCTAAGTAACCTATTTTTTAATAATATTGTATTTAATTTAATTAATTTTTTTATTTTAATAACGCGCTCTTTACAACAGTTATGTACACAATAAATTGTCATTTATGTTATTTACCTCATAGATTGTATTAGATATAGTAATTATATGAGGTTAGTGTTCTTTAAATAAATAAATAATAAAGCTTGTTTAATGCTTTCAATGCCCTCTCTGTGGTGCGACACCCAAGAGCGCCGCTCGCAGCTACCAGCGGTGATATAATCACATGTGTGTCGTGGACAATTAAGGTATTGAGAGGGTACCATGCGCGCCATTTTGTGGCATAAGATGTCATAAACGCGGGATAAAATAGTACTAGTAGTAATAAGTATTATCCCGTTTTTATATTTTCCCACAAAATGGCGAGTATTAGATATTTTGAATACTTGATTTAATTCTATCCGAATTTTTCTGTGTGTAGTCCAAGGGCGCTAAAATAAACGAAATTTTTTTACAGTTACACTACGTTTGCCAAGTACCCCTCCACAGAACCCCTCCACTCTCACCAGCCAGCCTCGCCAGTAGATGCGCTAGCGTAGTCTTCCCCACCCCCGGAGGCCCGCACAGCAGCGCCACCTTGTGCCGCGGCCTGCCATCCTCGTCCATTTCCGGCTCGGATTCCTTCTTGCCTTTCCACTTGCTCTGGAACTGGAACTGGCCGGTTCGCTTCACGAAGCTCGTGCGTTGCTGGGGCTCTTTCATTTTGATTTCCTTTTTGAAGACTATCTGGATTGAAGATAATAATAATAATAATAATGCTGGACAATCCACACAGCATCATCTAGCAAGATATTTGAAGTTATGTCATCATCAGCCTATAATAGTCCACAGCTGGACATAGGTCTCATAGACATTGGGTGTTATACCCCCAAATGATAAATAATTATCATTCCACGCTTTTATACGTAACTAGTAATTATGTGTCTATTATTATTAATTACCAATGATTATTATTGTTATTATTTTTGCTGTTCTATCTTCTTCTTCTAGAGTTAAATGGTTTAGGATAAGATATATTTCTACCATAGTCTATTTTTAACTATGATTAATTTTTTTGCTGTTCAATCTCTTTTTAGAGTACAATGGTTATGAATGTATTTTTGTCACGTTATGTCTCTATTGTATAAATAAATAAATGTTTAATTTATTTTTGTCAGTAGATCACTAATAATCAATTATCAATATGTAACTGGACTTACAGAATACAATACATTAGGAAGGAGTCAGCATAATAAATACTTCGAATTATGTATGAAAAGGGTTAACAATGAACCTAATTTGTGTTGGAAGAACACCTAAGTTTCAACCCTTAACGTGGTACTTCATCAATTCACAGATAACATGATTCTAGTAATAAAATATACATACCTACGTTTCTATATTTTGTGGTTGGTCCAGCAGCAAGAAATAACAACAAAACATTAAAATACTTAACTGCTAAGGACGGGTATTATAAGTCTGCTCTTAAATCTATTTAAGGCTCCATAATACCTGTGTGAAGCCGGGGCCAACCGCTAGTTTATTATATTAATAGAACAGGCGGAATAATAGAACTATTAACATATACGAATTTTCTTCGGGGTGATATCCAGTCACCCATAGAAAATCATAGAACCTAGCAGCAGCAAGATGGAGGGGTAGATAGAAAGATAGAAAGTTCTATATTATTATTAATATTATATTGCACACTTAAACAACAATAAAAAAATAAACAACAAGAAATTGCTCAAGAGCTTTCTCTAACAAACAAAAAAGGGGATAGGATCATTAGATTTAAAATCTGTGTGCATTAACTATGTAGCTTATATAATAAATAGAATATATAAACTACATACTATGTACATATTATACTATGTACCTTATCCCACAAATGCAGCCAATGCAGCAGAGCCCTATTCACAGGCTCGTCCGACAAGAGATCCAAGTAGCAGTCTGGTCTATATTTATCTACCCAGAGTGAATCATGCGCTATTATAGATGTTGGAGTAACCTCTTCGATAGCTGAGTCAGTCTGGCTTTCTTTGGACTCTAGCTGAAATATAATAAAAATGTGTTAAAAACTTTATAGAAGATTTTATTTGTGTGAAATTAAATTCAACTGAATATATTTGAAAGAAGTAGATTAGACAATCTCTGTGGCGCGGTGAGCGAGGGTCCGCCTGTGACGCAGGAGGTTGTGGGTTTGGACAAATGTTTGTATGATCTACAGATAATTGTTCAGGGTGTTCTGGTCATTTTCTATACAATATATAAAAAAATCTATGTAAGTAGTATATTGTATTATGTATATCAATCATCTAGTACTCATAACACAAGCTCTGCTTAGCTTGGGGCTAGATGATGCTGTGTGGATTGTCATGGCCGTAGGGAGGGGGGGGGGGGGTTTGGGGGTTCAAACCCCCCCCCGAAATGTTGAGGCACCGTTAAAAATCAAACTTGAATAGGTAAAATTTTCTCGGATACGTACTCGTACGTGGAAAGTGCGGCTTACTTTAAATAGCTATTCTCTCTTAAAAACACAATTTTTTTTTCGTCTCATTTCGTCTCCGATTAACAACAGCGCGCTCTGAGTGGCGGACGGGGCGCGCTCGCGCACCATGCCATGCGATTCCTATTGTGTATCTACATACATTGTACTGCATGTAAGCACTTAAATATTTCTTTAAATTATTATCTTTTGAAAACTCAAACTTTTTTTCGACAAAATTCGTCTCTACATTTTAAATGAGCTGGGTGCACGCATCGCACTCATTTACGGCCGATTCCAGCTAGGCAGGCAGCTCACGACATTACTTTTAATTTATAAATCAATAGACCTATTTTGTTGTCGTTCCGTAATTGAATTGCTTTCTCCGTTTACTGTCATGTATTTATTTATAACATACTTTTCTAAACTATTTAATAACGGCCGAAAAGGTCGCAAAAAATTTCGCGGCTCGCTCCGCTCGCCGTTAATTCGGAATTATTCTTAGCTTTTTAACAACCTTGCGAAAATGCCACAATTTCTCAAAAATTTTCAGCGGCCGCAAACACAAAAAATATCGACGGTCACTCCACTCACTGTTATAATTTTGGCTCTAAAAGTTTCAGGGTTCGCTAATCATATTCTTTTGTCACTCTTGATTCTATTTTATAGATCATCCGAAAGGTCGCCCAAAAAATTGCGGCTCGCTTCGCTCGCCGTCCATTCTGTAGCCTTTTGGTCATTTTTATCAGCCTGCCGAAAATATGTAAAAAAATTGCGGCTCGCTTCGCTCGCCGTTCATTCTGTAGCCTTTCGGTCAGTTTTATCAGCCTACCGAAAATATGTAAAAAATTTGGCGGCTCGCTTCGCTCGCCGATCATTCTATAGCCATTTAGTCGTTTTTATCAGCCTGCCGAAAATATGTAAAAAAATTGGCGGCTGGCTTCGCTCGCCATTCTCTCATAATAATGTGAATTGTTATACCTACCCCTTAACTAATACTACTAACTTTTTTGTCACTTGAAAATGACAGTCGAAGTAATTTTTTTTTTTGTATTTCTCACATTTTTTTCTTTGTTGCTGGCATACCAATCTCCAATCTCCAAAATGACCACCGCAGTTTTCAAAATATTTGGGGCTAGCTGTCACATCTATTGTCAGTTGTCAAACTTTTGCCTACTTTTTTACATAACATCGGAAAAATCTGAAAATATTCGCGGCTCGCTCCGCTCGCCGTTACCCATGGTTATTATTTTTATATCGATTTTTTTTGGAAAGTGCTTGGTTGAAAACCACTCCGGGTACTAGCATAAGTACATATAGAGGTATAAAGATGTTGCATGTTGTCTCGGGCGGGTCTAAGTCTCGACCCCCCCCGAATAGTATTTCTGGCTACGGCCCTGTGGATTGTCCAAAATTATTTATTTTAGATATTTTAAATAATATTTGATTTGTGGGGAATTCAATCTCATTTAGCTGTAAATGAATTACCCCTGAGTAGGTACTCTAACGCTAAGATTTAATCTCCAGTGGCGAAATTTTGAAATGTATTCATTGCAAACTCTAAAATAAAAAACCGCAGTTTATGACATGCTTAAAGCCTGGGTTACATTTGAGTATTCAGGGGTTAGGCTATTATAATGCATGGGGGAACCATAAAAAAAGCTACTTAACCTTGAAAGTTCCAAAGGAAGTTTGTAACTGAACTCTTTTCAAGTCTGTTAAGAACCGCAATTTGAAATTAGTTGTACTCACAAGTTGCCTAGCCTCCTCCCATGTTTTAGCGTACATAGATTGTAAGGATACCAGGCCTGCTGATTTGTCAATAGAGTCCTCCCAGCTCTCCTCTGAATCGAACCTCACATAGATACGGTCTCCATCCGAGTTGGTTACGGGCATAAACGCCCATCTGGAAAATTTAATCACAGAATTCGATGAAACTTTAGTATTATAAGCATATAATATTTGAGCCTAAGCTTGCTACTTAAAAAAGTAATTGAGGCTTTACAAATTTAATTTTGGTGGATGATGCTGATGATGTGTAGATTTATCCGTTGTTATTTTAATCAGTTCAGCTTCTTGTTGATTGTTTGAAACTGTTTGCAGTCAGCGAAATTATTCCAATTCTAAATACTAGTTCTAATTTGTGTAATTTTCTTTTTTAATAAATAGTACATCATTATTTAGAAACACCGTACCGCAGGTAATTAATTTTTAATATAATTTCTATAATCTCTATGGCTGTACTACACTAGGTTGGGTCAGGGAAAGTATAGTCTCATTTTGATTAGCCTTCAATTACCTAGTCACATAACAAAACGAGCAGAAACTTATGCTAAACATTTACCTAGGAATATCCAAAGACAAATTTTCCTTAGCATTATAAATACTCTTCTGGTCATGCTGCACTTTAGTTGGCTCAGCTAATATCTGCCGAAGCCTCCTCCCTTCAATAATCTTATCTATTAAGTCCAAATCATTCTCTTCCTCTGTTTTAGGTCTTTTACTTGGGAGCTGTATATCATCAAAGTCTATGTCTCCAATGTCTCCGAATAAGTCTGTAGCTGTTCTTTTGTTTGAGCTGCTTGTGTACTCATCGTTTAAATTTATTGGAGAGTCTTGCCTGACAATGTTAGGAGTGATTTCTACAATACTGACTAAGTCTTGGCTAGCAGGTAGCGGTTGAATGCTTTGTGATAAAGATATTTCTTCTCTGTTCGGTTTGTTTTTAGACGCAGGGCTAGCGAAGTTGAGGCTCCTTCTGGCGGGAAAATTTTTCGGTCGGCCTATGTTTGGATCTGGAAATTAATGTATAGGTTTACTTCAATAAGGATACCTATATATATATATATATATAGACTATTTTAAACGAAAGCTATATGTTCTTGTTACAAATAACATGGAGAATAATGTAGGTGTTTGTTTTTATGAAAAATAAATTACCATCATCTTCTTCTTGTTCTCTCATCATCTCCAGCTCGTCAGCATACATGAGCTCGTACTCCTCATCGGGATCTGGGTATTCACTCATAATGCCGGCTTTTCAAGAATATATTTCACAAAACAAATTAAAAACACTTTCTGCCTTTTTTCTCTCTTCACCGAATAAGTAAACTTTGCTTGCTTCTGCAAAACACACTGCAAAACAAAACAGAATCAAAACATTTCAATTTCAACGATTTGTTTTGAGTTTTGTTTTGCAACTCAGGCAAATTTTAGCGGAAATTTCTAAAGTAAATGCTAATGTCACTGTAATTTTTTTTATGAACGTCAACGTCAAATAGAGAAAACTGTCAGTAACTAAGGAGGATGATTTTATTCGTCCAAATTCAACAGCCAGCAGCGCCATTAGATTTATCATGGTGATCATGGGTTGGCATGAGATTAATAATTTTATGGTTTATAATAATTATTATCTGCTGCCACAAATCTCAAACCATTAACTCTAAGGAAATACTAATGTACCTTAGTATTATTCCTTTTACAACGGAGAACACTAAAAAAAATAATCGCATCAACAGAGCCTCAACTAAAATAGAAAATTTATCGTTTGTCCTGCTCTCTGGCTACAAATGAGAGCACCCCCCCCGCATAGAAATGGTAGATTGTTTTTATACTTTAGCTACTCATCAATAGATGGCGCGTAACACCAAAACTATTTATGATTTCTAGCGGACCTCAGAGCTATAAAAATATGGTTTCCAACTCCAGAATAATAAAAATCTATTCACATAACAACTCCAACTCTTAACTAAACGTGCGACCACATAACACTGATATCCCACGCGATTTCGCCACGAGATAACGACGTAGCACTAAAATTTGTAAACATCGCGTGTACAGATTTTACTTCTACGCCGCCGTAGCGGGTCTACGAATGTGGGTTTTCTCTCTTACATAGATAGTTTTTCATTGAAAATTATATCAGGCGGCGTAACAAAAAGGGTCTCCGTGAAATAAAACTGCACAGTTTGTATATACGAAAGTTTTTTTTAATAATTGGGTATATTTACAATAGATTAATTAACAAACGTGAGTTACATGAAGTTACATAATTAGAATAGGTTTTGACATTATGAACCTTTCATTAATGATTAGGTAGGTACTGCAAATTCACACTCAAAATATCAAAGTTATGCTAACTAGTAATATATTATCGAGATCATCGTAATTTGTCAAAAGACCGCATTTACACAGAAAACAGGATTATGACTCTTACCAAAGTTTTTCAGAAAAGACACAAAGTAACCATTGAAGCTCAACATTTGCAGTTTTGTAGGTCTAGCTACAAGTTTTCTATGTAAATGCGACTGTACATTGAACGCGTGAAAAATTTAACATTGTCTGACTTTTTACTTCTTACGACATTAAGTTTATCAGCGAATACTGCCCCTTATCTTGACTTATTATAAATGAATTGGAATGTAAACATGACTATTTCATACGTGCATACCTTAATATTACCATTGAGATCAACATTCACTAACAATTTTTATACCTAGTAAAAGAAAATAGTAAGAACTACTCAATATACTAATATAAATATTAAATAAATTGAACTGAATTGAATATACTCCTGTTCAAGGAGAAAAAGTAGGCAACTTATCAATGCGACTTTTCACTAAACATAATGTTTAGCAGTGTATAGCTAGTGTTTTTCAAAAAAGAAGCTTTATGATAAACTAAAATTAAGACAAATTAAAGCCAAATTCTAAATCACTGACTCTCCAAACACCAGTTCAGAAAACTAATAGATGAATATTTACAAGTCCAAAGCTTCCAAGTTTCTTATTTTCTCAGTAAATAAACAAACTGCTCAATCGCCTTGTAAATACAAATCCATCAACGGAAATAAAACAAAATAACACTAATACAAAGCTAATAAATAGAACATCACAGAAATCTACATTATCTATAACCGTTATACCAGAATGCTTTTGAATATCATTAAATTAATTACATTACGATCAACAAACAATTTTCTTAATGAGGGCACTCGGCTAAAATTTCTAGAAATACCTTAACACAAGTGAACCGTTTTTCCTAAAAAAAAAATAAAGATCATGGCATAAATAACTTAATAATAATTCAAAAAACCTCTTGCTGTTTAGTAAAATAGCATAATAGAAGCTTTACGCACGTCTTAAACAATCTAAACGAGATTCATAAAAATTGCACTCAGGAAATTCCATGAACTCACTTTTGATTAGGTGTGTAACTCCTAATCAACCGAGGGTTGATAAAAACCTTCCTTCTATATGTTAGGATTTTTACGCATTAAAAAATCTATTGATGATCATTGCAAATTTATTTTAACAAGGTTGAAATTGTAGTCGCCCTGAACTATAGTTTTAGTGGCGTTGAAATTGTAATCACACGTAACTAGTTTTTTAAGTGGCATTTCGTAGACCTCCGTAGAGCGTCTACGAACTTAAATTATTCAGAAGACCGAGTGCCTACCCTCTTAAAACCACCAAAAACCTTTTCTACCATATTCTAACGTATAAGACTTAGTTCGTACTGTACAAAACACGCATTTGACCTACTATCAATCCAAAGAATCCCGCTTTGAGCTGGTTTACGTACACTTCGAAGAAGGGATTACCAGAATCGAGAAAAATCGAAAAATTCATGAAAGGTTTGATTTAAAAAAAAAAGTCATCTTATATTCTACTGCGTACATCGAAATACTTGTTCTAAACCATTTATTTGTTAATACCAGTGACAAATAGATCATTTTAGGTTTATCTGTTGGAAAAACATGGGAAACCCAAGTTCGAATCGATTTTCTAAATGACTTTCGAAATATATATCGAAGTTGTTGCTATCGGGACCTGTAAGGTACGTACGAGCTAGAAAGATAAACTTCTTTAAGTGACCTTCTCAGATTTCGCTACAGAACCACTTATTGCACTCCCCCGTCCTGCATTTCTCTATAATAACTAACTATAATGGCCTACAATTCACTACTTTACGATAACCTTAAAACTAACCGCGTTCCTATTTGGACTAATGCCTAAATGGCGAAACATAACAATATAAGACGATTATCTACTAGGTACATTATGGTGGAACCTAGCCCGCAATAAACCTACTAAACCCTCTACTAAGAAACTTTCCTGAGTAGTGTTAGAAGGAGTAACTACTTAGAAGGTAAGTTCGGGTCAGCCAACTCTTGAAGTTCTTATTAAGTGCGGGCTAAAACGACGGAGGATCTGAATCACGATAAAAGAACGGATACAAACATTAGATAAAGTGTAGCTATATTTTATTGTTGATGTATAACATGATTGCCATATAGAAAGTTGGTTGACATCAGAAAATATCTTGTCAAATATCGATAGGCGAATGCTACACGCTCGATATTTATCGTGATATTTGGATCGTAATCCAGGATCACGATATTTATCGAGTGTGTAGTGAAGCGTATCACGTATCGTGATACGGATCGGTGGATTTCTAGAAATCCAAAAATCCACGATCTGTATCAAGTACCTATCGTGGATAGATATCGTGCGTCTAGTCTCTAGTCGATATTTATCGCGTCAGTATTGGGGTCGCTAGTAGTAAATAAACTCTAATTTCAGTTTTTTTCAATGCTAGCGCTATAATATAATAGCAACGCAATCTTTATTAACATTATCACTCATAGTTTATAATATATGGACCAAATACGAAAAGAACAATATGAAACGCACAAGTGACTCAATGAAAATTACCGTCGTACTGACGCGATTCGTATCGTATCTGTAGTATAATATCTTACCAAGTAATATCAATTAATTACTCGGTAATTATCACGTCAAATATCACGATAAATATCGAGCGTGTAGCATTCGCCATAGAGCAGTCACAGATCCTTCAGTCATTGTATACCTATCCATGTACTAATCATGTCCCAGCCTACTCAAAACAATAATAATAATAGATAAATTGAACATCGCTGTTTTAAGCTGATAAGTCTTGTTGTGGAATTGATGTTTTATGGTCCAATAATTCTTCAATTACCACGCACAATCAAAGAGCAAGTGTCTTAGCCAATTTGTAAATACCATACCTAGCCACCTATACGGATATTTTGAAGGTAAAAAAGATAATGTTCTGTCCACAGGTTGGATAAGTCTGATCAATCCTTAGCAAGTCAAGGCTCGCCGTGTTTTCGCCAATATGTTAGTGCGCTTCAGAGGCACCGTTTGTCATAAACTACGCAAGAGAACGTGATTGAATCTAATTCGATGACTCTCAGTATCATCGAGTAGGACTGAATCATTGCTCTACATCGACATGTTCAGACGGTCAATACCCCACTGCGCAAGTACCACACTATGCGTAAACACTCTGACCAGCAATGTGTACTTTGTAGCTATTTACACAGAGCTCTTTTTACGGAGTCTCGACATAATAAAGGACGCAACACCTGATACGAAAATGACGTCCGTATTTCTATTTTGGGAAAGGTTACAACTTGGCTAAGACATCGATAAGTACTCATTAATCTCTACGAGCAGATGGTAAACCTTTTTCAATCTTTCAAAACAGGACGTGGCAAAAATAAAACTTGGTAATTAAAATGTTTCAATTTAAATGTTAAGTTTCACTTGAACTTGAATTCATGTCTATAGAATTTGACATATTCGAAAGGCTTGGTCAATTACTAGGGAGGTTACATATTTTTGAGCAATTATAGAATTCATGTGGGCAACAATTTTGAAAGCCCTTGATGTTCGTAATCCTTCTAAATCATACCCGATGTATACATCTGGCATTAACCATAATAATACAACCTCTCAAGTTACTCTTTGTTTTCAGAGAGATTCGGGGTTGCCTTCAGAAATACTTCCCCTAACCATTGACAGTTACCCACTCATAATGCACAGATTGACCAAGCCTTTCAAACGTCAAAAGCCGACATCAGACGCGGCTCGGGCGGTCCGCTAGTGCTAACCGCAACACAGCCACCTCCGTATGTCAGGCAGCCGTGAGGGCGTGCGGCGGGGCGGGCGCGGGGTGCGGCGGCGCGGGGGGCGGCAGGGCATCCGCCCCGCAGGCCTTCAACTCCGTGAACACTTCCGTGAAAAAACCAGGCTCGGAATTAATCCTTAACATGTTGAAGGATAAACGATCGACGATCAACAAGCATCGGTCCCAGAACTTATCTTTCGAGTCTTCGACTAGGAAGGGTTTGAGCGGGTAAGAGATCTCGTTGCCCATGTAGGAGTAGGAGAGGTAGAGGCAGGTGAGGACTACTGCTTGCAGCTCCTGCGGACGACCTATCCGCTCGCCGTCCACCAGTTCGCGAACCAGCATGTAGACGAAGACCACGTTTGCGGGGTTGATGAATGCCACGTCCTGAAAAGAAAAACACGGTTAATAAATGGTTTCCATAAATGCAATATTACGTTTTCGCTTCGGAAAACCCGAACGCATAAATATTGAATAAAATACAGTTCGCAGAACCTCGTCTCGTAGCCGTCTACGAGTTCTGCGAATTCTGACGTTGATACTCGTATTTTCATTCATCTCTTATTTTGTTTTATTTACTTTTTTCATTGAGGGCTCCAGATTGTACCTATCGCGTAAAATGTAGGCAGCTCTTGTGGGTTCTAACATTTTCCATCACTTATTGCACAAACGGTTCTATGCACTATCTCGAGTTACGAGTATATTAGAAAAGTTTTTTTGGCTGAATGCTTCGAGGTTGTTTTTCCACTCCCTGCCCTCCCTCCCCCGCTTACCACTTTACGCTTAGAAGCTCTCACGCATGGGCTTTTATAAGTGATTTTCTTAATGTTGCAGACGGTTTTTTTTCACTTTCTATAACCAAGAATGGGCCGATTATACTCCCATGAATCTTATAGACAAGAGCATTTTGTCAACAGACCTAAAAACTCAACGCTGTAGATTAAATAAATAAATAATAATGCTGGACAATCCACACAGCATCAGGCCCGGATTAGCCCCTAGGCCCACAAGGCCCGGGCCTAGGGGCCCGGCAAGCCTAGGGGCCCTCATGGCGGAACATTCATACCCCTAAAGTCAGGCTTGCCCGAAAAATTAACATTTGTTTTTCCAAATAATAAAAGGTAGGCAAGAAACGACGTAGGTACTAGGTATGTATTAAGTTTGGCGCTCCGTGCCATGCGATTCCTATTGTGTATCTACATACATTGTATTGTATGTAAGCACGTCGCACTTAAATATTTCTTTAAATTATTCTTTCTTGAAAACTCAAACTTTTTTTTTGTCAAAATTCGTCTCACTCAACATTTTATGTAAATGCGCTGGGTGCACGCATCGCATTCATTTACGGCCGATTCCAGCTAGGCAAGCAGATCACGACATTATTTTTAATTTTGTAAATCAATAGACCTAGTTTCCTTTTTTTTCCGTAATTGAATTGCTCCCTCCGTTTACTGTTATGTCTTTATTTATAACATAAGTACTTTTCTAAACTATTTGGTAACGACCGAAAATGTCACAAAAAATTTCGCGGCTCGCTCCGCATGCCGTTAACTCTCAATAATTCTAAGCTTTTTAACAACCTTGCGAAAATGTCACAATTTCTCAACCATTTTCAGCGGCCGAAAACACAACAAAATATCGGCGCTCATTCCGCTCACTGTTTTAATTTTTATTACCTATACATACTACCACGAGACCATCCGAAAAAGTAATAAAAATAAACATGTTTTGTCTTTTTACCTTGCTTACTTCACCAAATTCCAAAATTACCACCGCAAAGGCTCTAAAAGTTTCAGGGTTCGCTAATCATAATCTTTTGTCACTCTTCTTCTAGTTTACAGAACATCCGAAAAATCGCTAAAAAAAATTGCGGCTCGCTTCGCTCGCCGTTCATTCTGTAGTCTTTTGGTCATTTTTATCAGCCTGCCGAAAATAAGTCGAAAATTTGGCGGTTCGCTTCTCTCGCCATTCTTTCTGTAGTAGGAGTTATTTTGTTAATCTTCAAAAAACCAAATTGTCAAAACAAGAAAGGAAAGCTAAGAGCTTTCCTTTCTTTTAATTGTTATAGCCTACCCCTTAACTACTACTACTAACTTTTTTGTTACTAGAAAATGTGACGCTCGAAGTTATTATTCTTTGTTGCTGGCATACCAATCTCCAAAATGACCACCGCAGTTTTCATAATATTCGGGGCTAACTGTCACATTATCTATTGTAACACTTTTGCATACTTTTTACAAAACATCTGATAAATTAGAAAAAATTCGCAGCTCGCTCCGCTCGCCGTTACTCATGGTTAAAGTGCTTAATTAAAAACCACTCCGGGTACTATCATAACTAGCATTAGTACATACATGAAGATGTTGCATATTGTCTCGGGCGGGTTTATTTTTGTCTGTAATATAATGATTATTCTGATTATTCACTGAATATACTAATAGTAGGTACTTGATCGGCTCTGGGGAGGTGGGGGCACTTGGTGCATAAAGAAATTTTGTCGGGTAGGGGGGCCCTCAAATACCAAGTGCCTAGGGGTCCTGGATCCCTTAATCCGGGCCTGCACAGCATCACCTAAGCTAAGCAAAGCTTGTGTTATGTTACTAGATGACTGATATCCATACTATAGATAGATATTTTTTATTATACATAGAAAACGAACAGAACACCCTGATCTACAGATCGAACCAACATTTATCCCTTCCTTGTGGATTAACTGAATAATTTATTAGTAGTTATTAGTTTTTATGACGTGCCAAATAGTCTCCTATGAATCTTATAGACCAGAGATTCATGTTAACGTCCAGGCCTAACTCAACTCTGTAACTCAACTGAATAATTTACTAGAGCTGGAATATTACACGTTAGATCACTTAATCAACTCCCCTGACAGTTCAATGCAATCTACATCAAATTTAGTTTTCATAACAGTAGGTTTAATATTAGGTACCTATATTTAGTTATTGTAGGCCTATTCAAAACATTATTATTATTAACTCATTTTCAGGTCAGGTCAGGTTTGACCTAGTTCAGGCACAAGTATAAACTTTAGATATATGTAATATACTTAAGTATATACTTTTAGAACATATTATTACTTTTCGTTTACCTTTTTTCATAAGATATTTTTAAATAAAATTATGATTTATTTATTATACATATTTTATATATTTTACCTATCTTTTTTTCTGCGAACTATGCCATTAAAATAATCATTGATTTCACATAAATTCAGAATACATTCAAAGTGTAGAATAATGCTAGGCACACAGCATCATCTAGCCCCAAGGTAAGCAGAGCTTGTATCGGATTATGCGAGTGAGGGGAGTGCATCTGTGTTTTCGTACTTGTACACTTGTGCACTAGCCATGTGCATATCATATACCGCGTTCCCATTCACACGCCCTCGTTGCCGAATCTGGCTGGGAAGCGATTTTTTTTAATATGTTGATATGAAGCTTTTCAGCATGCGCATTGCCATATACAGCGAGGCAATGCAGCCAGCGTCTTGGGGAAGGATCCTAAGTTTTTGAAAATATTCTATGAATAAAATAATAAATAAATAAATAAATAATCAGCTAGTAAATAAATAATGTTGGACATCTTGCCCAACCTAAGCAGGGCATGAGTTATTTAGGGGTGCTAGATGACTGATATAATTAAATATATATTTTAAATTATACATAGAAAATATAGGCTATATTCATCAGGAATAATGGCAGATTCAACTGGTGTAAGAATTTTTCAAATCTGTAGATACAGTAATTTCAAAGCCTTTTTAATTCGTACAAATAAACAATCAAATCTTTTCTCTTTATAAATTAGTCTAAAGAAACGAATTCCTATCCGTTATATGTCTACATAAATAACCTTAGATCATTGACCTTGATACCGATCATAGTTATTTTGCATTCCCTAGACGCCATAAAAATTTTAACATTCTGTGCATTCTGTATTTAAATTCCAACTAGAATTAATCAATTTTAATTAAGATTGACATGTATGATTACGTGACCTTGAAACAACTATTTGAAACATTTTTCGAATAAAAAAAAACACAATTTTTCAAACATTTTAAGTACACATTATTTTGCAATGTCCTACAGGGTACATGTACCTACTGAACCTATGATACGATTAAGGCCGTAGCTGTAACAAATAGACAAGGCAAAACTGCCGCAATCTGGACACGTTGCCTTTTGGTGACGGCTTAGATTTTTAGAAATAGATATAAGTAGTTGAAAATACTATTTGTCTTATTCAGTTAAGTACTGTAATTATATATATATGCATAAAAGTCGAGTACGATGTTTAAATATAATCTAAATGTGAGAAAAATAAAATTAAGCTTCTTAGCTGATGGCAAATTCACTAGCAAAATATGGGCACGTAAAAAGTTTGGTTTAATATTTTTAGCGCGAACCTTTTTGTTTATTAACTCCTCGCTTCAAACATTATCGTCGAACCGCGTTATAGCGAGAAGTTATGTATAGAAAGTTTAATTAAAGTATTTAAAAATAGATGATTGTATGGAAAATATTTTCAACTTTGAATTATTTTGTTATCACAGAATCTATTAATATACTAAACCCAACGACGTTCTTTTATAGACGATCTCTGTGGCGCGGTGGTCTAGCGTCCATTTTATAATGCAGAACTATTTTTTTTCAAAATTGAGCAAGTAACTCCTTTCATGACTTTTCGATAACTAGGATGGTTTCAGACTTCCCCTTATTACCCTGTTAAAAACCTGGAAAAAACTTACCCTGTTTACCTACAAGTCAGCTTCCGATTTTCAAGTAGCCTGTATATTGTTTACCTCCCTACCAAATTTCATAAACATCTATTCAGCTGTTTCAGCGTGAAATGACAGACAAGAGCTGTATTCGCATATAAAAAGTATACAATGACTCACATTTTCAAGACCAAAATTGCCCCATCATCAAAACAAACCACCATAGCAAAACCTCGTTCGATCGATCCCCACCCCATGTATATTGAATGAACCGTCCAAGCCACGGGAAATAGAAATGGCTCTACGTCAGTCGATTTTACTCGAGCTCCGACTTTAGCCGTGAAATTAGGTTATGGGCACAATTATTTGACGCGAGGCAATCTTTTTTTATTTTCTTTAGTTTCTTACGCTTAGCGCCCGCCCTTTTTAAAAATAATTAAAAAAAAATATTACATTTTACTTCCACATAAGTTACATTATTGAAGTTTTCATACGGATCTGTAACTTTTTTGTAAATCTTCTACCCTATGTTCATCAGGAATAATGTTGGTTGAAAGAATGTTTAAAATTGGTCCAGCAGTTTCAGAACCTATTCAATTCAATCAAATATTTCCTCGTTATAATATTACTACAGATAAGAGTACGCACCATATTGTCTAGCTCTCGAAATAGCGATCTTCCCTCAGTACAGAATGTATAATAATAATTATGTACACAATAAACTGTAATGTGGCTTTTTTATGGTTACCTCGATTTAAATGTTATCAAAAAATCCGTCAATCGAACCAATTTGGGTGGTTTTCATACACAACATCGTGACAGTTGTGTGATTATTAAACAGAAAAAATAAAAACATTTAATAAATATTTCCCTAAATAATATTATCTTTACCTAAAATACGAATTTTTATATTCCTTATTCATAAGTGCAGATTATCCGTAACTCCAACGAAATAGGCCTACCGTATCAACCAACTCATGCTGAGGCAGAGGCTATTTTGTGGCTTTTGGGCTTACACTTTATTAGTATTTTTTTGTGTTGTTAACTGACCTCTGTTGGTAAGCGCAAATAAATAATTTTATTCCTATTTTATTCTAAAAATGTGCCTGTCTTGGCTAATTATAACTCAGCTTTGTGTTGCTCAACAAAAGTTTTCTGGCAGGAGCTTTGGTGCAACACAAGCTTTTCTCTGGGTAATTCATGAGATGACAAATCGCAATGATGGAATGACCTAAACACATAAGTATTGTCAAGTATTGTCTTAAATCAAATCCTTGCATAGAAGATGCAAATGAATTTTTTGGAAATTAGCAATTGTTCTCCTTGCTTCTTCAATAATAGAAGTGTCTCTTTGTTGATAATTTGGTAAGAATTAACCAGAAATAAAATATAATTAGGTAGTTATCTATGTTAAAACCCACGATGTAATTCTATTGATCTCTAAAACTGTTGTTTTCAAGTTTCTAACAAAGCATTAGGCCCTTCCTCCTCCTAATAAATGGCATTATATTCAAATGAAAACTTACTGTCATTATTCAAAACAGAGCCCGGAGGCAGCCTGGCAACATAAATCCTAATAACGTTAAGCGACACTTAAATATCTTTTAAATATGACGTTTATTTTAATGAGAATCGTAGGCGGTAGCAGAGAATAAAACAAAAACATGCGATGATTTTTAATTGCATAACTTAAAATTATTTATTTACCTCTGAATACTCGTAGTACCTACTTAGTTAATCTTTGACCAGATTACAATACTAGTCTAATTATAATAATGTTGTAAAATTATTAAAATTTAAAAGTTATAAAATCGAGTGACCCGAGTGAGTTCATAACCCAGCCACAAAACACCAAAAAATCACAAATCGGTAAAACACCCGTTTTCTTCTTTATTTTAGACAGTTTCGTCCATAAAATATCCCATTTTATAAATTTAAATGTTCGATCCCTGTACCCGGACAAGAAATAGTATGTTTGATGTTTTACTGCGCTCTACTTTAGAATTTGAATGAGCCAACCTTTTACAGGATTGCGTCGTAAGTTTGACGTGACTTATGGAGAGGGGACGTCGACCAGACGCATACCACCCCTAACAGTGTAACGGATGAGTCGGAACCTTGTGAAAGTATTTTATTTCGCACTAGCGGTCCGCCCCGGCTTTACACGGTTGAAATTTGAAAAATTATAAATGTTTACACACATAGGTACACCTTGGGTTACATTTTTGAAATTTTTAAAAGGTTTATACCCTATTTGCTTTTTTTTAAATATTCTATACTTACCTAGCCTATTTCATAAAGATTATGTAGGATTACAAACGAGAAAGATTTTTTCAAATCGGTCCAGTAGTTTTGGAACTCAATTCAAACAAACAATCAATCAAATCTTTCCTCTTTGTAATTTTAGTATATATTTCTGGTAAGATCTAAAGAATTCTTAAGACTACCTACTAAAATTTCGCCATAGTTATGTTGAACCTTGTTTCAGTTCGAAATATTATATTTATTGAAGTACGCGCGCGTTCATAATGGGATGGAAATGCAGGTGGACATTTTCCTACTTTTACAAAGTTCCATCCATGTGACAACACATGGTTCCAGGCAGGTGAAGTTTATGACTGCGGCCCGTGGCATCGCACGCGTTGTTTCTCTGAAAACGTGTTAGGGCTACTTCTATCCTATGGGAACTGATTTATGGGTTAAAATCCTGTATTTTAGCCAGGCCTGGAACTACAAAACAACTTTGCATATATTAAATGCACAGTTTGCTTTTTGCAAGAAGAAGTTACAAACAATGTAGGTACAGTAATTATGGTACTAATAAAGAAAATTATAGTAGGTACTTCATAGAATATAAAAATCACAGTTAGTTTATACACTTTATATCTATTCCCTATCTAAGCTGTCACCATAGGGCAGAGTGCCCAGATTGGCAGCATTATGGTAAATATTTTGTACAGTTATAAAATGAACCCGATAAATTAATTAAAATACATTGTAGAACCTCTACCACAGCACTAAAATAAATTTTACTACACTTTTAACTCCTTGCAAATAGAAAAATGATGCAAACATTTACATTTCTCTGAATGTACGAAATTCAATTTCTGTCGACAATCTTGGCTTCCAGCTTGCAACACGAGCAAACAATTACGTTTCCAACATTTTTATCTTCCAAGGAAATATGATTTTGCGGTTTTCGCGAATGTTTTGGTAGATTCTTCTCGACAGCACGGCGTTGTATTGTCGAGCTCTCGGGAAATGCAAATGTGCTTGAACTCGGGCAGGTTCCTAGTTAGATGACACTTGCTATTGATGCTGTATGCTGTGTTGTTTAGCAGAATTTATATTCAACACTTTTTTTTTATATTTTATTTATAACACAAAGTTATAAATAAAATATAAAAAAACAGTCAGAACACAGTATCATATAAAAATAAGAAAATTAAAATAAAAGCCTTAAACTGAATAAAAACTGACAAAATCGGACTCTACTCTGCATGTGCTGACATAAGTACAACATTATTATGTCAATAGAAGAGGGTTAGCAGAATATAAAACAGGTCAGTTATTTCGAATTAATTTTACCTTAAGTCTAATGAATAGCGTGAAAGGTAGCCGTTGACGCCCACGTGTCCAATCGAACAAATACTACGTGGGCACTATTTTATTTTATTTCTATTTGGCACGAAAGCTTGAGTCGTCGCAATGTGTTCGTAGCCGAGGCTTGATGCCAGTTTACCTTACAAAGCTACATTCATAATCAAGTCTTTTAATAAATTATAGTGCGAGTGTAACACGCGCGCCGAGGGTTACGAACTTTTGTTGATTATAATATTCAAATACTTCTAGGTATCCGTTACTTCGGAGATTAGGACGTAGGTACTTAGGTACAATATTTTTCTTTTCAATGTATTTCAAAAAGCATGATACTTAGACAATTTTTGTTTTGAAATATAGAAATCTTATATCTGATACCACACTTGACCTTGTTGGTCTCTTAAATTTCGACTTCACATTTTTACTGAAAATTTATATATTTCTTTTTTTGTTTAAATTTGTAGAAGCGCACGAAATATAATATTATTTAATATAGTAGCTATGATATAATGAGCATAATAATATAATATTTGCTGAGGTACTAAGGATTGAAAAAGGATAGACAAAGCGAGACCATGCGTTTTCTAAACTGATCTCCAAAGCCTAAAAACAACAAAGATAACCCAGTCGTTCTTCTACTTTCTACTTTTCAATTTTGCCTTGTCAAATACTTCTTTTTTTGTAAGTACATCTGTAGTAGAGATCATAATAAGGCCAGTTGTGATTTCTCAATTATAGATAGTTACAGCTAACACAAAAATAGAAGTAAAAATACAAGGCAAAACATCTTGTACTTACAGTAGTAGGTATTTAGTTAAATTATCAAAGTAATCAGTTTAATCAACCTTTACGAATACACTCCATCTACATACACGAATATGTGAAACATATAAAAAGCTTCAGGTAAGCCCAAGGAGTCATCAAAATTCCGGCCTTGGTGTTAAATGGCCAACCTTGGCCTAAACCTAAAGATTAGAAACGGAAAATGTGCGTAGCTGCCATTTCCTTGAGCAATGGAGTTTATTTTATTGCATCATACGAACGTGTCAGTGGAAACACGCAATGCAGATGATACTACGGAGAAAGTCGTTCGTGTTTTATGTAACTTTTTCGTATGTGCTTAGGTATGACTCAATGCCTTCTTACTGGTACTCAACTATATAATCATCTTTTTCTGATAATGCAAAACTTTGTCCAGGTTTGTATATTTATTTTCTGAGCAGTATTTGCTAAGTATCAAGATATTTATATACTTAGATTAACTAGCAATACAGGTTAAATATATGTAATATACAAATGAAAATTAACCAAGTTAATTGTTTGGTAATTAACCAAGGGTATATTGTGTGTATGTGTTATGTGAATTAGGTAGGTAGGTAGGTACTAAATCTGAAAAAAAAACGCGCGGTATAGACTGGTTAGACCGAGCGAAAGCTATTGAGTATCTGGCGCAGTGCATCAGCATTGCCATACAGCGAGGCAATGCAGCCAGCGTCTTGGGTACGCTTCCGAATTGTATTGATATGGATCAGTGGAGTTACCTGTAGGTAAGTACATTGTTTTCAACAGTCTGCAGTTAGCTCAATTGTAATAATTGTAAATATAACTAGTTCTGATTTACTCTCTCTTAATTTCTTATTAATGATATTCATGACTCGTATCACGAATAGATATGGAATCGCATTTGGGCAATTAATCGCAAAAACCATTTTTTTTTTATTATTGATAGACCTCCGTTTGACCACGATCTCACCAGATGTGGCCGACGGTGGATCACGCAGGTCTAGAAGACACCTATTCATTCTTTTTTGATTATAAATAGGTACCTACTGTATCTATTGATTTTATGTAGCAATTTGACCTACGAACTAAAAATTATAACTTACGTTTAGACAATATTACCTACTACAAGTCAAAACATTGAAGTAATGAATCAGCCTACAATTGTATGATTTCTGTGAGCTCTACCCTTGAAAGGTCGTACCTACCTGTTGTTCTCAATGTAGAAGCCAGACAAGTGTACGCGTAACTTCTGCTAATAACTTCAAAGACGTGGAACTATTTGAAACAGAAACTTAAATGTGCTATAAAATGCATAAATTATATCAAATCTTAAGTTACTAATATTAAGCTAAGTACGAAAATAGATTTTGGTGGCCACCAAGGGCAACTTCGTATCTCTTCCTAAACTAAATAGAATAAAACTATAACAGAGGCATTAAAAAAAAGCTTATGATAGGTATCACAAACTGGACGATGGATTTTTGAAAATAAATTTATTAATCAGAATAATAACATAAAGTAGGTGGTGGCGCTAGTTTAGGTGCTGTATGCGCCTTAAGTGTGTTATCCATTTATTTTGGTAAAATCATTTGTAAGTATGCAAAACTATCAGAATTAATTTCATGAAACCGAACATATATGTCTTCGAAGTTTATGACACTCCGATACAGACACTGTCAGAGTCGTAGGGAAAAGTAAGCGGCGCCATAAATAAAGAAGTTGAAGTTAACTTCACATTTTTGTTAGGGCAATATGTGTCTGGTTGGTAAAGTTTGCCATTCATTTAACCTATTTCCAAAATTCAATGATTAGCTACTTATAAAGTCTTTATCCGTAACCTACATTGACGTTCGTAAAAGGTTTTAGCAAAAACAAAACGACTCGTCGTGACCTCCTTACGAAGAACAAATTTACGCTGGTAATCAAAAAATTTCAACACGTTTTCAGGCCGAATTTCCGATAAGATAGGGTGAATTTTGTTCGGCGAAGGAAAAATAAATTCTTCGTTGTAGTTAAACGATATTAGTTCTTTGGTGGGTGTGGATGTAATAAGTAATTGGGAAGAAATATGAGCCCTCATAGGGTAAATTATGATAATGTCATAGATACTCTAAGACTCGCATAAAAATGAGGTCAAATCTCCATCTCAATGATTTATGCACGTGCTGACCTCACGGTCTTTCAACGTGAAGTCGAGCATGGTCGATTGCATATATGTCATGGACGTAGATATAAATAAAAAATAAAACTTTAATTAATTTCGAGAGGTTCTATAAAGTAGGAGTTTCATCATCAGCCCATTATATGTAGTCTACTGCTGGTGAGCGCCATAGATGGCATTATTCATCATTTGGGGGTTATTGCCCACGCTTTTATACTCGGGCGACTAACAGCTTAAATAACAATAATAACGCTCGTTTAGCCCCAGCCAAGGAATGTAAGCAAAGGGCGATGAAATAACTTAAACTTAAGTAGGTACAAACAATAGGTCAAAATAAGCTCTATGATACATATGTATCATAGAACTTATTTATTATTGTATAAATAAAACAACAAGAAACAATTCTCTACACAACGAAGCTATCTCAGTGATCTAAAATTAAAAAAAAATCTAATTGAAAGCACTAGTAAGAATCGCCGTAGCGCGTAGCTACAAGGTTCTACGGCGTAGCTCACCGTAGCATGTGCTACGAGATTATCGATTCGTATTGACTTTTTAAACCATGTGTGCTTTTATGTATTCAATAAATATTAAACGAAATATTACAAGCTTTTTTTACAATTTATACTGCCGAATTAAAAGTGTGCAATATTGTATTACAAAATCGTTTTTTCATCTTGGAATCTGTGAAAGCTACCTTTCATAATTTATCCAGTCTTATGTTTAGTAAAGTATAAATAAAGATATTTTTAATAACAAATTTAGTTAATTAAAGCTAAAACCAGGGTAGTTAGGAGACTCTGAACCTGAATCAGCTAACGATGAATGCCATTGTTTCGAAGAATGTGTTCGTATTATTTAAGGGTTCAAATAGACTTTATTCTTTCTTGACTAATAAAAACTTTGCCTGTCTGTAGCACAGCCAAAATACGGAACGGGCCTTAATAACAATGCAATGGATTGCATCCTATGATGCTATAAAAATAATTTTTCAGCACCGTTGTTAGTTCCGTAGATACATTACATTAAAGATTATTTATTATTATTGACATAAAATTCATAAAAGGCCTAAAAAACAAAAATCAAAATAAAAAGAATTGGCTAGATGATGCTGTTGCATAAAAGTACCCCCCTATCTCAATGAATGTGGGACACAATAGTTGTTATTATTGGGAATTTCAGACTTTGAGTATGAGGTGGGCGGTTAGATCCTGAGGGGCGGCGTAATAAATTTTTGCATGTAAGAATTTGTGAAAAGTTACGAGGGAATTAGAGGTATTGGAAAATATTTTGTAGACAAGGGGGGATACTTAATTCTGACGCGCACTGTACCTATGCTCCCTATATGCAGCTAAAAAAGAAAGTGATCGGTATGTAACCTTTAAATAATGTAACCCAACGTATTAGTGTGTAATTTTTTGTTAAATACCCGCGCGAAGCCAGGGGCGTATCCATAATGCATTTTAACATTCTTTCAGCCTGTCATGATAGGTGAAGAATATCACATTCCTCCTAGAATAGTGCTCTATTGTATCAAAACGAGCATGCTTAGATCTGAATATAATTTAATGTGGGTTTATTAGTGGGTAGGCATGAATCATTTTACGCGACACGATCAATAGAGTAACAATGTGCTGTTTTTACATAATTTTCGATGTCTACGTCATATCCATCGCATTCTTAACTTTTCATAGGTATATTTACCTTGTAAACCCTTGATATTTACGTTATAATTAACTTGAATACACATACAAAATGTTTAAATCTTTATTTACCATTATTTGAGTGTTGAGAATCCCCTAAAATACTTTTAGGTAGGTGAGTCAAGTTAAGAGTGTCGTGTTGCAAAATACTAAGCAAGAAAGAGACGGCGGATGAGTGAGGGAGTGAGCGATAGATGCCGGTTTTCGCTCGTGTAGGTTTACGGTCTTTTAATGAATGTTGTGAGCTCTATTGTTTCAGAAATAAGCTTTTCATGATGTCGAGATGATTGATTGAGGGTAACCTGGACAGTTTTTCAAACAATGAGTGGTATAACCCCTATTGTTGAAGTAATATAATTGTTTACCTACCTGAATAATTACAATATAATCCGTCGTTCATATTCAATTCGTTGTGCTATTACCATTAAGGGAAATTTGGCAAGAGGCACTTACGTGAGCTATATTATGTTGCTCAACTTAACAAAAGGTTGCTCGCCTACTTTTCCGAGTCAAAAAACACGCTAAGGGAACCGATAACCGAAAGAATCGAGTTTTGTTGACTATTTATATTTGGCGGACAAGTTTTGTGATATCATGTACAACAAATAGGCGTGTACAGGCGGAGAATATAAAATGTTCAGTTGAGTTTTTTGATGCGTTCAATTGTTATGTTATGTAAGCCTACCTGCCATCCTTGCAGCAACAGCGACCGGTCCACAGGTCCTCAGCCACATGACGGCGTCCCCGCCTGGAAGTCGCGCAGGCGGTGGCAGCGGTGTGCAGGAACAGGCCGAGGCA
>OZ007540.1:2082227-2136623 GCA_963931895.1 Eupithecia pulchellata
AGTTTCTGTGTAGATTAAAACTTTCATCTAATTAAGATTTTAAAAGACAATTAAAAATACCAAGATATGTCATTGCGAATTTGGTGACATATCACCTAATTCGGCTAAACTAACCCAACGACGTTCGGGTCGCGTTACCCGCCAAACTAACCTCCCTACACCTCGACAGACGGCCGTAAACAAACCCTTCCCCTTAAATCAAGGAATTACTTATAGGTTATTAATTTTAATTAGGACCTGACCTGTGTCGACATGCACTAACGAGCTCGAATTCCGAGATTTCATTTAAAATGGGACCTTTTTGGATAAAAATACGAAACTCATTTAACTTATACTGAGAAAAGAGATCAAAAGGTTTTTAATCAAGAACCTCTTGATATTCTATGACTTTTGAAAAATTCTTTCCCGGAAAAAAGTAAATCAGGTGAAATTCCCATACGTAAACGTTATAGCAAAATGATTTTTGTAATTTTAGCATATTTTTAACAATATTTTGCTATTATTTGTATCAAAATAGTATTTATCTAGGTTTCTGCTACAAGCTTTTTGGAAAATACTTACATAACAAAACGTGTCTTAGAAAAAGAGATTTTATTTTGATTCCATTATTTTGAAAATTTTTGTCGTAGGAACCTAGATAAATACAATTTTAATACAAATAATGGCAGATCATGGTGAAAATATGATGAAATAACAATGATTTTAGTATTACGTTTGTATATATATGTCATTCGTGTCGCTGTATTCTTAGTCATCTAGTAGGTACACATAACATAAGCTCTGCTTAAGGCGCTGTTAGAGACAATGTTTAGATATTTCAGGAGGTGAAGCAGGGGAAGTGGTGCACGTAGCTCCACCCCTACGCGTTGACAGCAGCGCGTAGCCTTATTCTGGCGCGGCATCCGTATTCTGTTCACCGAATGGGAAATCCCGGGATGAAAAACCGGGATTTCAAAATAAATTTTGCATTTGAGTGATGATTGTGACTTACTACATATAGATAAAAATCTTTTAAATTGAATTATATTTATAATCTATACTAATATTATAAAGAGGAAAGATTTGATTGTTTGTTTGAATTGAATAGGCTCAGAAACTACTGAACCAATTTGAAACATTCTTTCATCATTGGAATCTTTGATGTCCCCCAATGAACTTAGGCTATAGAATATTTTCAAAAAGTTAGGGATCCGCTTGAAAAATTAAATAATCAAACCGTGCGCTATGTATTCAATTCTTTTTTTATTATGGCTCCGCTGCTTGCTTCCCTACGGCCAGTGTCAGTTATGGAGTGTCGAGTCAATGTCAAAAACCCTAATGCTGCTCAAAAAGTTAGGGATCCGTATGAAAACTGTAAAACCCAACGTGTTTGTGTGTAAAACTTCTGAAATTTTGGGTTTTTTTCCACCGATCCCGGGATCAGATTTAATTGGCCACTGATACCAAGGTTTATCCACCGATACCGGGATCGGTTTCCAATGAAAAACGATTAAATATTTTTATCCACTGATCCCGGGATCCGTGGCTACAAAAAAAATACTTAAAATAGTTTTGGAAACGGATCCCGCTTGTAGTGTTTAGAAGTTTAAATTAAAACAAATGTATATTATTGCATTATGTTATATTGATCAACGGTAAATTATTTTAATAAATCTGATCCCGGGATCCGTGGACACAAACCCGAATTTTGTTTGTGGATTGTCCAGCAATATTTATTTAATATTTATTTATTTATTATTATTATTTATTTTATGTGCGAAGCAGGGCGGACCGCTAGTATTAAATGTTTATTGTTTTGTGTTTTTTTATTGTTTCATATATTGATAGGGTTTTCTGGTCTAATCAACATAATGAAATACAAATCAATAAACAATTCAAATATATGAACAACTAAATAAAACCAAGGAAATACAGATCGTTACACGAAAGCTGATTTCAGACCTTCGTTAAAAAATGGGTTAGCCGCTACTGCTGTTACTGAGACGAGAATCTCCTAGCAAGAATAACCAATATCACTTTTTTATAACTTTTGTAAATGCTATTAAATATACAATCATACATAAGTATGATCCAATCAAACTAAAGGCAACGTTGTTGTTGTTGTTGTTGTTGTTGAGCAGACGAATTTTTCAAACCTATGAAGAAATGGTAGCCATATCCTTCGAAACTCCCAGATTATGATTGAAGTAGTAATTTAAAATTAAGTAGTAAAATCCTCTTCGCTCCCTACGGGCAAATAGTAGTGACGTGAATAAATTCACTTGCGATAAATCTTAAAAAAATAAATTGTTTAATACGCCCGGCGGCCCCCTCCTTCAAAAATATTGAATAAGAAAACTGGAAAGAACCTGGAAAACTGAAATTACATGCAGTAAACCGAAAAACATCCGAACACTTGGATGTATGATATTCACAGAGTATTGTGGCAGGCTATTTCGCCGGGATATGCACTCGCGTCAATAAAGACCCGCTGCAAGTTTTAGCCGCTTGTTTTGTTTGAGAACTTTGAGACGAAATAATCCTGCGTTCCTGGTGACTCACTAAACTGCTGTGCTCAGGTTCCTGTAGTGCTGCTTATTTCTACTTATTCTACAATGACAGAAAATGAAAACTCTTTCTCGGACTCGGATATGAGTCAACCAAAACAATCAAAACAGGATAAGACACCGACAAATGCTTTTTTAAAATACAAAAGGAAAAGAGCTGTTGAATATACCTACATCAGAGCTAAATGCTTTTAAGGAAGAAATTAAGACGTTGCTTTTTCAACAAGACCAAGATCTCAGGAAAATCCTGACTGAAATCCAACAAAGCAATAACACCATCCAGTCATCCATCGCTGTTCTAACAACACAAAATGAAGAGTACAAGACCAGGATAGATCAGCTTGAGAATAAAATTAAGGAGGATAAAAAATACATAATTACATTAGAAGATAAGATTGAAGACATGCAAACAGTAAGCCGTAAAGCAAATTTAGAAATCAAAAATGTGCCTAAAAAGAACTCTGAATCTAAAGAGGAATTAATTGAGATGGTTCTCAACCTATCAAAGAATTGGCAGTGACATGAGTAAGAAAGATATTAAAGACATTTATCGCATAAGAGGAAAAAAAGATGGCTCACCAAACACACCTATTATTGTTGAAACCTCCTCTACAATCATCAAAACCGATATGCTTAAATTGAGCAAGAGTTTTAATATTAAACATAAAACAAAACTACGTGCTCAGCATCTGGGCTTCCGTACCTCCGAGGACACCCCAATCTATGTTTCAGAGCAATTGACAGCCAAAGGCTCCCGCTTATATTTCTTAGCTAGAGATCTAGCCAAGTCAAAACAATATAAGTTCTGCTGGACAGCCTATGGAAAGGTGTATGTTCGGAAAACTGAAAACTCAGCAATAATCGCTGTACGATCTGAGGCCCAAGTGCAGCAACTGATGCAGCAGGAGTGACTAGGCCGTTCAAAGTGTATAATAATTTTTAATTACTGTTTTCTTAATATGTTCTTGATTGTTTCATTAGGATTAGTTTTTTATGCATTATGGGCACAAATAATCACTCTTGTGTCTATAGTATTAAGTCTGCTTAATCACACATACATAAACAACACAGAACACACATACTTTCTTAAAATACATGAACAGAATCACACTTACTACTTTAATCACCTTCCTAATACATTATTTATACACTTAGGGAATTTTACAAATATATTTATATACATTTATTATATTTACAGGAATATTGAGCAAATAATTAAGGCAAATAACTTAGACTTTTCCCAAGCAAAGCACAGTACAAAATTTAAAAAAAATCATTATGGATAGTTCTCTTCTAAACTTAAAAGAAATAGATGAAATTGATATAGCACTCGCTATACAATGTGATATTAAAGATCTTTCTCAAAGTATTCCAATAAAAGGTCAGGACCTTACCATCATATCACAAAATATTAGGAGTATATATACAAATATAAATGACTTAATAATAAATCTTACCTCATTAAGTTTTGTTCCTGGTATAATAATTTTAACTGAATGCCGACTAAATTCCAACAAATCAATTCCTACTCTTACTAACTACACTTCACATGCGACATTGCGGCAATTAAATCAAAATGATGGTGTTGTGGCATATATTAGAAACGAAATAACTGTTAAAACTGTTCGAGAGGTAACTCTAGAGCATTCATCCTGTCTACAAATTGAAACTCAAAATTGTATTATACTTGGTATATATAGGTCACCGTCTAATGTAAATGCAGATGACTTTATAAAATCTCTTAATTTCTATCTAGAATCACTAAAATCGCATAAAAACCTAATTATTACGGGGGACATAAATATAAATATCATACAAAAAGAAAACGAACAAAATTATGAGCAAAATAATAGATTAAATTACCTAAATATGTTGGCTATGTATGGCTTGCTGCCTGGTCATACATTTCCAACAAGAACATCGTCTGGCACCTGTCTTGACCACTTTATGATCAAGATTACTAAAAGAAATGAATCAGCTAAAATTGCTGTTCTTAACACTACTATTACTGATCACTCTATGATATTAATGAGCCTAACATCTCAAAATAGTCTGCATGCCAAATATAAACAGAAAAATATTACAGATTACAATAAAGCTTTATTTGACCTGGATAAAAAGGACCTATCTGACTTGTTACGTTGTACCGACCCTGATACCATCATAAATGAGCTCATAAATAGGATAATTGAATCCCTACAGGCCAATACTAAATTTGTAACAATTCCAAGCAGTAAAAGAATCATCAAGCCATGGATAACTGCGGGTGTATTGAAGTGTATCAGAAATAGAAATAAGATGCAATATAAAGTAAAACTAGATCCTCACAACAAAATTTTGAAACTGACATATGCTAGGTACCGTAACTTCTGCAATAATCTTATAAAGAAAAAGAAACTTAACTATGAAAGAGAACAATTAAATAAAAACACATCAAATTCAAAAAAACTATGGAAAACTATAAAAACAATTGCAAATATAAATCAAAATAAATCAGAAAACACAGAACTATTATATACTAAAAATACACCTATGGAATCAGTAAATTTCATCAATTCGTTTTTTGCAGCTGTGGGACAAAAGCTAGCTAATGACATATTAAAAAACTCTGATCAACAAAATCCTAGAACATTAAAAACTACTCTTAGTAACTCTTTTGTCTTACTTGAAACAGATTGTAAAGAAGTTCAAGAGGTTATTGATAACCTAAAATCAGAAAGTGCCCCTGGCTGGGACAACATTCCAACCAGCTTTCTAAAACTAGCTAAACAACTTATTGTACCTATTATATGCCACTTGACCAACCTATGTTTTAAAGAAGGAATCTTCCCTAATCTATTGAAAAGGTCTATCATTACCCCAGTTTACAAAAGCGGAGATAAGGAAGACGTTAATAATTACAGACCTATTTCAGTGCTGCCAGCAATTTCAAAAATAATAGAAAAATTACTAAATTCAAGACTAATAAAATATTTAAATAAATACCAATTACTCTCCTCCTCACAATATGGATTTAGAAGTGGTAAATCAACGGAAGACGGTGTTATTGAACTAAGCTCCTATATTGTTGATAGCGTTGATCGTGGTAAGAAATGCCTAGCTATTTATCTCGACCTCAAAAAGGCCTTTGATACCGTCTGTATACCAATCCTTTTAAGAAATCTAGAAGGTATAGGTATCAGAGGTGCATCGTATAAACTCTTTAATAATTACCTGACTAACCGAACTCAAAGTGTCAAAATGGGTGAATTCATTAGTGATGATGAGAACATCTCTTTTGGCGTCCCGCAAGGAAGCGTTTTAGGACCCACACTATTTCTTATATATATAAACAAACTTACCAATCTCGAGCTAGATAATGGGAAAATAGTTTCTTACGCGGATGACACTGCTGTTGTCTTTTCAAATGACACCTGGAATAAAGTACATAAAGACGCCGAAAAAGGCATGGCTCATGTCGCTCGTTGGCTTAAAGATAACCTATTAACTCTTAACGTTCAAAAAACAAAATATATGTGCTATACAATTTATAACTCAACTCAACCTGATAAGGATTTTCAAATAAAAATACACAAAACAACAGACTTAGAAAACCACACTAACTGCAATTGTTCTATTATAGATAAAGTGTCAACATATAAGTATCTCGGAGTTATGTTTGATCAGAAGCTGACTTGGTATTCCCATATTGAAACACTCACTACAAGAATTAGGAAACTAACATAATATATTTAAAACTCTTAGACATGTTGCTCAATCAAAATTACTTAACAATATTTATAAATCCCTAGCTGAATCTGTTATAAGGTACTGTGTCCCCGTATGGGGAGCAGCAGCCAAAACTAAGTTTTTAGAAATTGAACGTGCGCAGCGATTTCTGTTAAAAGTTATGTATTTCAAACCATATACATTTCCAACTGAAACATTATATTCTATCAGCGAAACATTATCTGTCAGGCAACTCTATATATTACACACTACTTTGAGGAAACATAAATCACTAACTTACAACCCTACCTTATTACAAAAAAGAAGGAAGCATAAAGTTGCTGAAATTCCCAATACTAAAACTAAATTTGCTAGTCGACAATATGCAAAACAATCAGGATATTTATACAATGTTATAAACAAACACCTAGACATTTATTCAAAAAGGTATGTTGAGGTTAAATGTAGCATGCAAAAATGGTTACTTACAAAAAACTACAGTGAGTCTGAAACCCTACTTATGTGCTTAAAATAATATTGCACAATCAAAGCCCTTACGTATCTATCTATATATATCTATTTATGTATACATACTAGATACTATAATAATGATTACTTCATATATTTAAAATATATATATATATATATATATATATGTAATTATATAACTACCTATATATAATATGTATTATAAACAACTTTTTAAGTATTATAGTTATTATGTTATCATAAAAACATTGGTGCTCCTGTTGCCCGGACTCTCATGAGACCGGTGTCCTCAGGAGTAACCTAACTAAACTCATAGATATACACCTACACTCACAAATACACACTTGGTTTGGTAGTCCTTGTTCTCGACTACCAAACATTTCTTTCAGTGTTATTTTATTTTGTACCTACTTTTTCTAATACATATGTATAATCTGTACCTACAACGTTAAGGAAGAGCGGGGTTCTCTAACACAAGCATATTTATGCTTAAAAGAGAACCCCAACCCATGTCATGTATAACCCATTATGTACAGAAATAAACATTTTTCATTTTTCAAACATTTTCATTTTCATAATTAATTTACATTTCATCAAAAGTTAGCTGTCTGCTACAACAGGGCATGTTTTTTTAATTGACATTTGCAGAAAGAAATTAAAAATTAACTCTGATAGGTAGTCAGAGGTATTAATTAGTATTATGTTATCTGTGACAAGAGGTAATTTTTCGTTAGGAAGGTATAGAAGCGACTGCTGAAAATATTTTATTTGAAAATAAAATCCCGGGATTACGGGATTATATCTAATACACAATCTAGAAAAATGATTCCGTGATTCTCAACAAAGATCACTCAATTCTGGAATCGCTACATTTTTCCGATACAAAAATACCTAGGTATATAAGTTAAAACCTAAAGATTAGGTCAATATTAGCATCCGATTATAATCGGAAAAACTCAAACCGGAAAAGATCAAAACCTAAACTTTAGGTCAATATTAGCATCCGATTATAATCGGATGATGTTTTGACTTATATACCTTGTCAAAGTCGCTCGCCTAACTCTCGCACGGCGTAAACTAGCGCGGTGTTTTCACACTCGACGTATTGAGGAGCGAGGTTCTGAACACCATTCGGTATTTTTGTATCGGAAAAATGTAGCGATTCCAGGATTGAGTGATCTTTGTATTATTTATCCGATCTCCGCTATAACCCAGTATATTATTTACTACACACATACAAAGCTTCATAATATTCCAGTGTGAGATGATCTCTCGTTGTTTAGGGTTTCTGTACAATCAGAGGTCAACTTATACTGGAAATTTATATATTACCACACACGCAGGACACAAATGTCAAAAATAAACAAAGAAACGTGACCTATCTCTGTAACAGCTCGCGGCTGACTGGCGTGATACTGCCAAACGCGTGACAGTAGTTCTTTGCGCAAGACAAATAAAGTTGAAAATGGCGTTGCGTTTGATTTTAGTTGAATCTCTTGTTCGATAATGTGAAAATTATTTATCGGTTTTAATTTAATTTAAAAATAAATACACCAGTAAGTTAAAATCTTTATACATATTTCTCTAGATGATAAAATTACCTTTCTTACAGTAACAAAATTATAAAATGTTATCACTCAAAATATTGAGCAATTCGAGACGAAAAAGTATTTTCTTGTTCTTTCTTGCGATTTGTTTTTCAAGTTCCTAGATGATTTTTATGAAATATTTTTGCATAAGTCTTTTGTCCATACACTTGACTATACACTGTATTTTTTTTGGGCTTGTAATATGTCGCAGTAAGCCTAACTGAGCGACGAAAAAGTGGACGTTTTACGACTTCTCTCTTTGGGTAGCCCCTTAACTTCGGGTTAGATGATGCTGTGTAGATAGTCCAGCATTATATTATCTATACTAATTATTATAAAGAGGAAAGATTTGATTGTTTGTTTGTTTGTTTGAATTGAGTAGGCTCCGAAACTACTGGACCAATTTGAAAAATTCTTTAACAATAATAATCCTCAATTTTTTGTGATGAAAATAGGCTATATATATATATTAAAAAAAGTTAGGGATCCGCATGAAAACTTCAATAATTGAACCGTGCGCTGTATATTCAACCTCTTATGGCGCGTCATAAAAGAAAAAGAGTTGAATATATATAGCGCACGGTGCTTGCTTTTTCTCTACGGCCAGTGTCAGTTATGAAGTGTCGAGTCAATGTCAAAAACCCCAATGCTGTTAGAAAAAGTAAGGGATCCGTATGAAAACTGTGAAACCCATCGTGTTAGTGTGTATAATTTCTGAATTTTTTGTTTAATACCCGTGCGAAGCCGGGGCGGACCGCTAGGTATATTAATAAGTAGGTGTAGGTGTTCATTTCTGCTGGGGTCCAGGCTCAGCAATAGCAACTGTCGTGAACAGAAGGGGCTAATATAGACTTTTTATCCTGGAAAAACGCATACGAACCCGCAGGCAAAAAATAGTTATTTATAATTTGAACTCTGCTGTGACACAAATAATTCAGGTTACATCTTTGGTCAATGGTATACAAAACCAGCTTACGTATAATTACTTATCGCTAAATCAGGGTAGGAAAGGTCAAAGTTCCCGATGTTTAGTGTGACTCCGATTGTGTTTGTATAAAAGGTCAATTCACTAAAATAATACAAAATAATGAAACAATAATAATGTTTTTGAATTTTTTCAAAATTTCTCTTAAAATGGGCTAAAATAGAATGTTTGAAGCATATCGTATGACACAAGGGCCGTGTGGTGCCGGCATAGAATTTCACCACTCCCACTCTTCCCGTGGATGTCGTAAGAGGCGACTAAGGGAAACACACCGGGGGGCGGGCAGCAGCGCTCTCTGCAGAACAACTCCACCGAACTGCGATCCCCAACCCGCATGCCCAGCGTGGGGTTTATGGGCAATAACCCCCAGATGAAAGAACGCCACCTATGGCGCGCATTAGGGGAGGCCTACGTCCAGCAGTGGACTGATATAGGCTGATGTTGTTGTTGTTTGTTGTATGACACAATGTGCTCCAAATTCAGTTTGAAAAAAAAATGCGTGAAACGGTTCTTTTTTTAAAGAAATATCATTATATCAATCATAAACAGGAAATTAAAAGGCATTTCGGGAATTTCCGGCTCTTAAAATAGGGTATTAACTGATATCCTGAAGATTTTTTCTAAAGTAATAATTAATAATAAATAATGCCGGACAATCCACACAGTATCATCTAGCCCCAAGCTATGCAGAGCTTGTGTTATGGGTACTAGATGACTGATATACATAATGCAATATTATTACTTAGATAGATATTTTTTATTATACATAGACCACGCAAATAAAAATTGCAAGCGGGTTCTAGTGATCAATAAACGAGCTTCTATTCCTTCAATGTAGGTGAGTTACAATCATTTGCGGTCAGTGCCATTGCTTGTCAAAGCTTGCCATCCTTTGTCAAGTCCACACTGTTCTACCAGTTCTACGCTTCATTAGGGTTGCCATGTTACCACGTAATTGCCACTCATAGTGACGTCATGTAGGTATAATTAAGTAGACTCCTGAAAAACTAAGATTAAAATGTTAATTTGCGCAATAGTAATGTTTTAATTATTTCTTTCTCGCCTTTGCGTTGTTAAAAGATTTGATAATAGACTACTTGATTGATATCGGCATCAATAAATATATTATTTATTTTAGTATTTGACGTACTAAACAATACAATACGATAAAAATACTATTTAATGCAGACCAAGATAGATAAAAACAGAACAGAAAAACAGGCGGCTTTATCGCTAAGAGCATTTTTTTCCAGGAAACCTTTGTATGGACATGGAAGAAACCATTTTTATCTTATATTTTACTTTATGTATTTATATTTTACTTTATGTAAAACAAACATAATAAAAATAAAAAAGTAATAGCAAATGCACCTCAAAAAGTAGGCACACATAATTTCGTTGTTGGCATCTCTGCCATACTGCAGTCTATCAATTAAGGCTACGGTATCGCATGTATTTCTCATGCAAACGTAATAAAAATTATTTGTAATTTGAGCATATTATTTTCACTATGATCGGCTATTATTAGATTGAAAAATATTTAGATAAATACAATTTTAATAAAAATACTAGCAGGTCATAAATAAATAAAATAAATAATGCTGGACAATCAACACAGCATCATCTAGCCCCAAGCTAAGCAGAGCTTGTGTTATGGGTACTAGATGACTGATATACGTAATACAATATTATTAAATAGATAGATATTTTTTATTATACATAGAAAACGACCAGAACCCCTGAAAAAATATCTGCAGATCGTACAAATATTTGTACCGAGGTGGGAATCGAACCCGCAACCTCCTGCGTCGCAGGCGGGCCTTCGCCCACCGCGCCACGGTGGTCGTCATGGTGAAAATATGCTCAAATTACAAATCATTTTGGTACTACGCTTGTATATAATTTGGGAAATACATCCGTGTCGCCGGACCCTTAACCTGGGCCACTTACAATTTTACGCAGCAATGAACACATAGCTTTATCAAAATTAGGGACAGTTGTATGCTTATCTTTGCAACGAATTTTGATGCAGTCTTTTTTAATAGATAGATTGATTCAAGAGGCAGGTTTATATGTATAACATGCAATAATATCAGCATTGCAACCGTGCAAAGCCGGGGCGGGTCCCTAGTTAATAATAAAGCAACATAAACCATTATCTCTAATATAAAGACGCTCTTCGTAACTGTATGACTGATTTTTTATTATTTTGTGTTTTTATAAGACTGATTACTGTTTACAAATCAAACTGAATAGGTATAGTATAATTAAGCGTTAATTTTTGAACCTAAATTTTCATATCGTTACCTCAGATTTTGTTTTTATAAGACTTGGTTACTGTTGACGAATAGTCAAAAATGTCTAAGTTTATTTAACTTGAGATTAGTGATTCATTGTGATATAATTGCCATTATTTTATACTGTAGATTAAAATACAAATATTCGTAGATGTAGGTAGTAAATGAGAGCTATGAATTTTATTACTATGTAAACTATGTAAATCATACAAGTAATGACCACCACTGAGAGGTGATGGTAAGTGCCGGCTAGTAGATGACAAACTTTTTAGTCAGCCTATAATGATCGGTAGCTTTGGTAGCGTAGGTAAATTATAATTTTGACGCTAACTGTACTTACAATAATTTCGGTATGCGGGACGAATACGGCGAACTATCATCGTGCGGGACGTACAAAGATATTTTAAGAATGTGGGCCGAAAACTAGGGACGAATACGGCATAAATCCTTAAAACAAACTAGAAAAAATACGTGTTAAAAAAATCACTACCTAGGTGTTCAAATAAATGAACAATTACAGAATTGAAGATACATTATATTATTGTAAAGTTCACTTAGGTAAACCTAGATTTTAAATAATGAACCCTGAGCGATATTGAAATTAAGTTGACTTTAGATGAGTAAGTACTAAGTGCTAAGCTAATAGCTACTTATGATGCATGGAGCCATAAAGGGCTCCTAATATAGCTAAGTGAATGTTATACCTACCTATAAGTGATAAGACCTCTCAATTTGTATTTGTATCCCAAACTAAATACTTTACTTGAATATTTAACAGAAAATAATTAAAGGAGAATTTTGATCTTTTTTACTAAAACTACTTCAAACTCCAGTTTTTTTTTTGAGTTTTATGAAACTAATAGTTGACTATTTATAAGGAATCAAAATTTTTGAGAGAAAAATCTTCTCATCTTTGGCATAATTTTCTACATAAAGACGAAATAATCATCAAATTTGATAAAAAACGGCGGAAATATTGGTTATTTGATTTACGAAAAGCTAACACTTCTAAGGTTTGGTTAGGTCAGTTACGTGTCCATCCAAAGTTTGCTTGGAAGATATCGCTTTAAGCGATAAGGTCGCCCATTGTGCAACTTTGTGTTCATGTTTTTCTTTTCTATTTTACTCTATCTTGGTGTGCAATAAAGTGTATTTGTATTGTATTGTTAGGTAGGCATTGACGTCCTAGAATCGTAATTGAAACAAAGCCTAGGTTTTGTCTTTGATACGACTCTAGTCGTCAACCTCAGTGACAACAACCCTTAATCTATATCTATACTAATATTATATCATCTATATCTATACTAATATTATATCTATACTAATATTATAAAGAGGAAAGTTTTGTTTGTTTGAATTGAAAGGCTCCGAAACTACTGGACCGATTTGAAAAATTAATTCACCATTGGAATCCTAAATTTTCTCTCATGAACATAGGCAGCATATAAAAAAATAATATTTAAATAAAACCGTGTGCAATGTTCAAATTCTTTTTTTATTTCTCCGCTGCTTGCTTTTCTCAACGACCAGTGTCAGTAATAGAGTATCAGAAACATCAAAATTCGCCAATGTGGTGCTCCCGCACCATACGGATTTTTCGAATATTTTTCGACAGTTGGCTTTCCTCCCGGCAAGTCAACTGTCAAAAAATAAGCCCAATGCTGCTAAAAAAGTTAGGGATCCGTATGATAACTGTGAAACCCAACGTCTTAGTGAAGCCGGGGCTGAACGCTAGTATTTTAGAAAGAGTTAATGACCAACAGGCGCGGTCAGTTAAAGATAATCGGTTTTTTATTTTTAAACATATCGATCGTTAAGTCAACGTTCTTAAACATAGCTTAGAAGGTTTGTCCTTACTAAGGTGTGTTAACAAATAATGAATTAATAACAACAAGTTACAGGTCGGAAAATAGTAATTAATATCAAAATGTATACAGGGTTATACAACTTTTGTTCTATGACTTTTGCCAAAACGAAAAAAAAAACGACAAGCAAATAAAAAAAGAAAAAAAAATAAACAACAAAAGCCAAACAACACAACCCCTTTCAGTAACGCAACCTCTTTCTTTCTTTGCTTGTTAGTCTTCATTTGCCCAAGTCACCCTTTAAGAGGTTACTTAAGATGATGTTGTTAATTAATATAGTTAGTTCAACAAGCTGCCAATAATTTTATATAATAAAATTAAATCAAAACGCATCAGCATTGCCATAGTAGCTTAATTGATCCATAAATCAATACCAGTCGGAAGTGTCCCCTTGGCCCTATGGCAAGGCTGATGCGCTGCGCCAGATACTGACACGCTCTCGGGTCACACGTCGCTTCGACCAGAGGCTGAGATCATTTTTAAAGAACCCGCAGAACCTCGGTACCACAGGTTGACGATTCTACAAACTATAAATGAACAGTCACGCAAAACTCTGCCTTTGAAGGCGCCTCGAGACGCTACGAGTCTAGACATGAATTATTACGAGTGTTTCACACAACAGTACTTAGTAATAATAATGTGAACTGCAGTGTAATGGCTGACAAACACGCAGACATGTACAAAGTGTAGCATTTAACTTACGTATTCATGGGCTTTAAATTTTTTTAGGCTTAGTTAAGTAATAATGAAACCTTTTCAGTTTTTTTTCTGAGTACAGTTACCTGCCAAAGATGAAGACACCAGTAAAGTACCACAGTAAAGTAGCGATATCACAAGGTTCAAACCTTGTGATATCGCTACTTTACTGGTAGTCGTAAAAATATAAAATAACCAGAGCATGTGCAACATTATCCGTAGATCGTACAAACATTGGTGGCGAGAATTGAACACACAACCTCTTGCGTCGCAGGCAGATCTTCACCCATCGCGCCACAGAGATCGTAATTGAAGACACCTTGCCTAGTAACTTGGCGAGCATTGTTAACTAGCAATTACTATAATCTCAAAAGTTCAAGTATAGGTCGGTTAAACTTGAACTTTCATCAAACTTAAAGAATATGTTTTTATTTAAAAACCAAGCAACACTTTTATTATTCGGCTTCGCAAGAGTATATAAATTTTTACACACACATATGCACGTTGGAATTTATCTTATGGATACCCTAACTTTTTTAAAATATTTTAAAAACCTATGTTCATCAGGGATGGATTCTTATAGTGAAAGAATTTTTCAAATCTGTCCAGTAGTTTCGGAGCCTATGCAATCCAAAAAATATAGGTACTTATAGTGACGTTTTCGTGATATGTTTCAGATATAAATTCAACAAAATTTTATAGTAATATCAATGTTTTCAAATAATCATGACAATAATAATAGGTGTATAACAATAAATACAAAATATGTTAGCTGTACCTGCCGTAACAACTCATGTATTAGAAAAATCTGAGAATCTGTGAAGTTTGCGTCCTTCAAATCCCCTTGAGCATTCCTCCCACTCAACCAACACGGTGTATTGTGAAGTAAAGTGTAAATAAGTACAGTCCTGAAAGCCATTAAAACGAGTGTTCATCACGGTCGTTGTTTTCGCTTCCAGTCCTTTTAAAAAGAAATGCGAATCAGGTCACAGAGGTTGAATCGTCGGGTTCAAACTGACTAAATTTCAGATTAATGAAACTTCCTTTTTAGGGTTTTGCCATCGGTTGCAAAACCCTTATGAAATCGCTTTGGGTCTGTTTTGTGTATTGAATCCTTAATATCTCAGAAACTACTGCAGCTATTGACTTGAAATTTGAAATAAAAATACATTTTGTGCGCCCGCACATATTTATAGAAAAATAAATGAAAATAAATGAAAAATCAAAATGAAGATTTTCCATACAAATTTTGAAATCGAAATTTTAAATGGAACGTACAAAGTCGAAAGTGGTATCAAATGAAAGGTACTTGTTTGTAGATTTCAAAATAGTTTTTGAAATTTCGGTAGATTTCATACTTTTTAAAATATTTTGAAAATGGTCAAAAAAATGACCGTTCCCCCCCCCCTATCTCCGAAGATTGCAGAGCGATCGACGTGATATGTACCAAGTGTTTGTAGGTATTGATCTATATTTTATAGGAAAAATATAGAGAAGTCTGTAAAAATAATACTTTTTGAAATATGGTCTAAAAAGGGCGGGAAAAATTTCTAAAGGGGTGACTACCCCCCCGAGTTGGGTATCAAATGAAAGGTATTGGTTTGTACATTCCAATGCAGGTTTTGAAATTTCGATAGATTTTATACTTTTTGATATATTTTGAAAAAGGTCGAAAAATTGACCGGTACCCCCCCTCTATCTCCGAAGATTGCAGAACGATCGATTTGATATGTACCAAGTTTTTGTAGGTATTGATCTATATTTTATAGGAAAAATATAGAGAAATCTGTAAAAATAATACTTTTTGAAATATGGTCAAAAAAGGGCGGGAAAAATTTCTAAAGGGGTGACTACCCCACCGAGTTGGGTATCAAATGAAAGGTATCAGTTTGTACATTTTAATGCAGTTTTTGAAATTTCGATAGGTTTTATGCTTTTCGAAATATTTTGAAAAAGGTCGAAAATTTGACCGTTCCCCCCCCCTATCTCCGAAGATAGCAGAGTGATCTATATAAAATGTACTAAGCGTTTGTAGATATAGGTCTATATTTTACAGGAAAAATATAGAGAAGTCTGTAAAAGCAATACTTTTTGAAATACGGTCAAAAAACCAATTTTCATACAAATGGGGGCTATTTCATTGAGAGCAATATCAAATCAAAGGTATGGATTTCGACAATTCAAAACAGGTTTTTAAAATCGTCTAAGTTTCATACTTAGTGAAATACGTAGAAAAAAGTCGAAAAAATAATTGTAGGTACCAACCCACTTACCACCCACTAATCTCTGTAGTAACTGTAATAGTAGGTAACTGCAGATCTTACAAATATTAGTCCCGAGGCGGGAATCAAACCGCAACCTCCTGCGTTGTAAGCCCACCGCGCTAACAGGTCGTCAATATACGTACCTACCTAAACGACAAAAGTTCAAAACCCTCGGCGCGCGAGTTACACTCGCACTTGTCGTACTTGTTTAAGTATGTATTTTTACGAAATTACAGATACTTTTTGGTTTATACGTCTGCAGCCATTTTTATATCTGCCGACGACAACGATTATGTGAAGTTAGATGCGGTCAACTCTCTGAAGTTGTGTCCGAGTCGTAGGCGCGGTAACAAGGTTTACGGAGACCATTTGTAGAAATGGTATCGTGTCAAGCCAAAGCAGTCAAACATTTTATTAAATGTAAAACCTTTATTAACAAAGAAAATAACAATTAAATAAACAAATTAAAAAAAAAATAAAAAATAAAAATTAGAACTAGTATTTACAATTGAAACAATTAAGGTAACTGCAGACTGTGTGGCAATGCTGATGCGCCAGATACTGACCTGCTCTCGGGTCACACGTCGGCGTCGCTTCTACCAGACGTTCAGATTTTTTTTTTAAACCCGGAGTGTTTCTGTACCCCACAGACAATAACCAAATAAGAACTAGTATTTTCAATTGAAATAATTAAGCTAACTGTAGAACTAACTGTATTTAATTAGACGTCAACTGTGGCAAAAAAACCTCAGGTAGCTCAACAGACTGTCAACTGACAATTTCATAAATAAAGATCTTTTAAAATTGAAAAAAGATATATAATTGTCAACTGACAATGCTAGTTTTAATATGGTTTTAATTGTAATTATATATTATTCCAAATTACAAAGAACTCTGTAAAATAACTAAAATCCGTAATCCTCGGAACTTTATACTAATGTAGATCTTGCTGACAACAAATTCAACTAAACAGACGTTCCCTCGAACTTTGATCTCGACGTAAAGGAACGTATATTTACGAGTTGCAGTCTCGTAAACTTACGTCGAGGGTCAAAAAACATCTAAACAGCAAATCGTAAAAGGCAGTCGTTATCGTAGATTAAAAAATATCTCAATTTGTTCGCTCCATCAAATTGTTGCGTATTTTTATGCGACTCTTTCAATAAGATACTAACAGGAGGCCCCAGCTTCGCATGGGTTTTAAAAAAAATCAGAATCTATAATTTTTACTCATACACGTTGGAGTACATTATTAACGTTTTTATACTGATCCCCAATATTTTTCAAAATATTCTATAGCCTATTTTGATTACGGATAATGCAGGATTCTAAGGATGAAATAAAAATTTTCAAATCGTTCTAGTAGTTTCGGAACCTATTCAATTCAAACAAACAATCAAATCTTTCCTCTTCATAACATTAATACATTAAGATGACGAAAATGTTAATACTTTTGTAAGCTTAGTTTTTTGAAGACATTTTGTTTATTTTATGCTTCATAAAATATGTAATAAACTCATTATAACATATTTTATGAATCTTGAAAAACATCACAATTTCCATAATTTAAGTTGCGAAAATAGAAAAAACTAAACACAACCAACCTTTATAGATATAAAAAAATTTGAGCCACATTTAGACCGATCTAGATCCATAACAGATTAACTGCGAACCTTCATTATAGGTAAGTTAAATTAATGCTCATATTGATTTTCTGCAATCTATAATCTTCTTTGTATTGAAAAAACACCAGCGATCCACATCGTTTTGGCGCATTAATCTGAGTATATCATCGAATTGAAGTGACAATACTGGCAACCCCACATTGAGTAAACAATAGCTTAGTCCACTGCGTGGTGTAGGGCTTCCTAAACACATTACAGACGACCTCGCCCTAGCCACGGACGATTGCCGTGCTGCATTGATTTTATAGATTACACGATCATTTCCCTTTATCGTGAGGGCTTTTTGAGAGTCTTCAGTAGTCTTCAGAGTCGTCAGGCTTAGCCCTCAAGGACAAAACTTATTATAAGATAAAATAATAACATTAATATAATAATTAATATTTATCTTAGAATAAATTTTGTCCTAGTGATAAAACCTGAACTAACAAAGAAAATTACAATAAAATAACAAAATTACAACTAGGTACATGATATTTATAATTGAAACAATTGAGCTAACTGCAGACTATTACAAATTATGTATAACTAGTTAGCTCAACTTATCCATATCAATACCAGTCGGAAGCGTCCCCAAGACGCTGGCTGCATTGCCGCGCTCTATAACAATTATCTAGTACTGCTGATGATTGAAGATGAAGAATTATGACTTACTATACTAGTTTCTGACGTTTATAGGAAGAAGAATCATGATTTACTTATTTCTGACGTTTTTATGAAAAAGAAGAATTATAATTTACTTGCATATTATGATCGCAGCTTTGGTAGTGTGTACCTACTATAAAAAAAAATAGCTTATGTTTTATTTCAGGCCTACATGTATGCAAAGTTTCAGCAGTTTGGCATGAAGAGGTAATAAACAGTAAGCTATCCTATATCGATAATGGATCTATAGTTTTTTTTTTTTAATGGCAAAGCCTTTATTAACAAATAAATTACAATGATCTAACTAAATAAAAAAAACACTAATATTTACAATTGTAACAATTGAGCTAACTGCAGATTGTTGCGAACAAACTACAGGTAGCTCAACTGATCCATATCAATACCAGTTGGAAGTGTACCCAAGATGCTGGCTGCATTGCCACGTTGTATGGCAATGCTGATGCGCTGCGCCAGATATTGATTGACCAGCTCTCGGGTCACACGTCGCTTCGACCAGACGCTCAGATAATTTTTTGAAGACCCGGAGAGCCTCGGTACCCCACGGACCTAGGGTCTCGACACCAAGGGGAGCAAATTTGTAGGCTCTGTCGAGACCTGCATATTTGCGCCTCTTAAGATCCTCGGCCAAATCTGCCGCCGCACCAGCCCTCACGTTATCTATAGTTAAATACCAAAATCTACATAAACAAGTCTTCTTGCCACTCTCCTTGTGGTTATCGCAAAGTAAACAATAACGTCGAGAATTTCCCCGATTTTCATCACTTTCCTTTGAAATTGCGCGCTTTTGTTCGGAGCGACGACAAAAAGTAATTTTCGCGTTGTTTCAGAAGAGATCCTTTCATTGACGCTTTCAGATATAAGGTTTCGATAAAGAAACTCATTGAAGCCAACCTCAGCCATAGGATTCAAGGTATTGCCACAGAATAACACAAAACATTATATATTATATTTAATACCGTATAGTTAATCTGTAACTACATATATTAATACTAGCGGCCCGCCCCGGCTTCGCACGGGTATTAAACAAAAATTTCAGAAATTATACACACTAACACGATGGGTTTCACAGTTTTCATATGGATCCCTTACTTTTTTAACAGCATTGGGATTTTTGACATTGACTTGCACTCCATAACTGACATTGGCCGTAGAGAAAAAGCAAGCACCTTCCGCTATTGTAAGTGTATATTCAACCTCTTTTTCTATTCTGACGCGCCATAATAGAAAAGGAGGTTGAATGTACAGCACACGGTTCAATTATTGAATTTTTCATGCGGATCCCTAATTTTTTTTTAAATATTATATAGCCTATGTTCATTACGGAAAATTAAGGATTCTAATGGTGAAAGAATTTTTCAAATCGGTCCAGTAGTTTCGGAGCCTATTCAATTCAAACAAACAAACAAACAAACAATCAAATCTTTCCTCTTTATAATATTAGTATAGATATAGATTAGGAGTGACTTTTATAATTATTATTCAGACATGTTCCTAATTTTAATGTGTTTCGTTTTTAAAATAATGTTTGACGTCAAAGATATCTTTGATTGGTCGTTTTGGACGGTTCTCGGGTCGTATCAATATTTTCTTACTAAAAGTGTAAAGAATGGAAGAGAAATGTTATTTGTTAAGCGTAATGTTCTATGCTCCGTAAATAGAATAAACTATGTGCTACAAAATCGTAGCACATAGTTTATTCTATTCTTCGAACCCGCTAAGAATCTGCTAACTTTTGCTAAGGACCTGCTACGCCGATGCTACGAATCTGCTACCTTTAGCTACGAACCTGCCAAGTCGATGTACGAATATGCTACACTTTACTACGAACCTTCTATGTCAATGCTACGAATCTGCTACACTTTTACTAGCTCCAATTTTAAAAATGGTAATAGATTAAATAAATACTCATTGAATAAATCATTGTTTGTTGAGGCGCCCACGGACGACTTTTACGCGATGGTTCGTAAAAAAGTCACATCGCTATCTCGGTGCGTGCGAACCAGCAGTAACAAATGTTTATATTAGGTATGTATTCTGGACTGTCTCATCCAATATTTGGATAAGGATAGTAATAATAACACACATAGTAAGTGCACATTGACCTTATAATTTCCATTCTCTATCTATGCCACTGCCTTTTACATGTACCCTGTCATCGAACGACCCACTAGACTAAACAGTCACGACTCTTGAGAACCATTTGAATAATCTTTGCACAATGTTCATGCAAGTGTATCAGTCAGATCCCATTAAAGCAAAAACAAATACATCCCAGCGATAAAGCCCAGACTGATTATGACGTCATTCTCCACTATAGGGCGAGGGTGAGGGATTATCTGTTTCATTGATTTTTAACTTTATACCTTTGATTATAAAGTTAAATATGAATGATGTAGTGATGTTTTATTTGCATTAACAACGCACGCGTGCTAAGATTCTGCAGTGGGTAGGTACTAATGCAAGGGTCGATGACCCCAAAGGGGTGTTGTGGGTAATTACGGCGCGCCACTACAGTTTGAGGAATGGGGAGGTCAAAGATTATTTAAATGTTCAAAAAGTATGTAAGTTGGATTGTACAGTTAATAATGTAATGATTACGTATTCGAGTTTTCTATACTAATATTATAAAGAGGAAAGATTTGATTGTTTGTATGTTTGTTTGTTTGTTTGTTTGTTTGTTTGAATTGAATAGGCTCCGAAACTACTGGACCGAGTTAAAAAATTCTTTCACCATTAGAATCCTTAATTTTCCGTGATGAACATAGGCTATATAATATTTTCAAAAAAGTTAGGGATCCGCATGAAAACTTCAATAATTGAACCGTGGGCTGTATATTCAACCTCTTTTTCTATTATGGCGCGTCAGAATAGAAAAAGAGGTTGTATAGCGCACGGTGCTTGCTTTTTCTCTACGGCCAGTGTCAGTTTTGGAATGTCGAGTCAATGTCATAAACCTCAATGCTGTTAAAAAAAGTAAAGATCCGTATGAAAACTGTGAAACCCATCGTTTTAGTGTGTATAATTTCTGAAATTTTTGTTTAATACCCGTGCGAAGCAGGGGCGGGCCGCTAGTTATAATATACATGCATCATTAGGTCCTATCGACGAACATTAATGGGGCAACAGGGGGTTGCGGGTTCGATTCCCTAATCGGCAGAAGTTTTTGTATAATCTGGAGATATGTTCCGAGTGGTCTGGTCTTTTCCTAATATTATGTAGGTATATCATGTAGCAATACCACATACTCATAACTGTGGTTAGCTTGCGTCTATTTAATGCTGCGTTGGTTGTCTGATTGGTATAAGAAAGTACTTAAAATAAATACCTTTCTAATACCAAAAAAAAACATAGTTAATATTAATATTTTTATTAACATTAACTTTGTTTTCAACATGGCGGAAAAATGGTGACCCAGGCAATGGCAGGCATATAATTGCCATGATCTCTGAGCAAAGAAGTCAAGTCAACTTAAGTCCGTCGCGTCCGCGCCGTCATTACTAATAGGTAGTTCCCATGTAGTTCCCAATAAAGTCCAATACTAGACAAGTCGAATAGTTGTTCCTCTCAATATCCGGTAGGGGCGCTGCAAGGCGCTGAATGTATAGAAGTAAACCTAAACCTTTAAAATTTTCTCTTGCTAAAAAATATTATTAAAAAGTAAAACCGATGTACACAAAATCTTACAACAGCGTTTATTAATTTTCTTTTTTGATTCTTCCCAGGCCTTAGTATTTTTATGGAAGTTGTGTATTATTGTATTATTACGATAGATGGCATTTGACACAAAGAATGTGATCCTAGATTTCATTTTGGAGGGAGTCTGGGAGAGCCATCAGATCTAATGGGTCATCCATCATCATGATAAATAAAATAAATATCAACATTTTTGTACTTGTTTATTACTTCAATATACTGGCAGTCAAAGTTTAAATATCAAAGCACATTCACACTGCAATCCGCTCACGTATTACGGAGAAAAAAAAATCTTAACTTAACATTTCAATTCTATTTCCAAAATTTTAGTATTTATAGGTTTTTACTATTGCAGTAAGTCCTAGAAATAGTATAAAAAGTTAAAAAAAACATGCCTTATGGAATTCTTTAATAAGGGCAGTTTAATAGAAATAGAAATAAAATGGCAGACAGTAACAATAAATGCTTTGGAATAACTACAATCTTAAAACATTCAAAGTATAAAACCAAGAACATAAGCTTGCATATTCACAAAATAAGCAATCATGAAAAAGGTCCCTATCCAACTTCAGGCTATTTATACCAATAAGTCGGAAAATTCACACGGCATCTAGCCCCAAACTAAACAGAGCTTATGTTATGGGTACAAGATAACTGATACATATTAATATACAAGTACATAGATACATATTTTTATTATACATAGAAAACGACCAGAACATCCTGAACAAATAATTGCGGATCGTACAAATATTTGTCCCTGATGCTAGAGGTTAAAACTTTATCATAATTTGTGTCTAATAAGCTTTAATATAGATATCTATATATATATTTATTTATTTATTATTGAAACTCGAAAGTCTCATAAACGTTAAATAAATCTTAATTATAACATCTGTGACCAAACATACTCCATATATTTCAAAATATATATGTACTAAATGAAATATCCTTAACTTGAGATTTCTTTCTAGCAAAACCAGTTGTAAAAGAATCTAATAACAATTCCTTCAGAAAAATGGCACTTGCAAAAAATACTATGCACCTATAGTGTGCGTTACACGCACAAAATACTAAAAAAACTTAAAAATATATTTACAAAATCCCTTGCTTAGTTTTTAGTAACGATAACATTCATCGCAAACCATTCCAATAATTATTATTTGATGTTTTTTTTAATATGTCATTTTTGAACTTTTTAGATTTTATATATTTTATTATTTTTGTGTTTTTGTAGCAAGGGAACGCGTTTAGAACGCACCTCAGTCACGTCAAATAAATTTCAAAAGTAGGTCAAATTAATCGACTCAACTTGAAAAATGGGGTGACTCTACCGACACTCTGCTGACTGCAAAATGCCTACTACAGCGAATTGTAACAATGTTGTGATGTTTGTACTTGCACCTACTATAGACTACTATAGCTGTTTGGCTTTCGCTATATTAAATTTTTTCTAAAGCTATGTTGTTTTCAAAAATTAAAAAAATCACGTTTCTGTGTAGCAATCATAGAGCTAAAACTCGATAGTAAAATGATTAGTACTATTTTACCGGGTATTTATCGCGTTTATTTTTACCTTTTTACCTATTTTTCCTGACGTTTCAACAGGTCACACAGTCGTGGTCACGGGAGGACTGATAAATAACCGATAAATATCGGTATATTTCCAATAATTATGTATGTTCAGATCGCATAAGTTAAGAAAATATTAAAATATTTAATATTTTCAGTAGGTATAACTTCGGTAGTACTAGGCACCCCAGACTAAATCTAATCTTACTCATTATGCTCATTACTTCCTCCGTTTCTAAAAGCAATACCTTCATGCTACCGCCCACCCTAAGCTGTTACCATTATTCAGCCACATATCGCTACCTGTCATTATTATACTAACAGAAGGCTTATCAAGTAACCGAAGCGGACGTTCCTCTGAAGGCTGACGGAGAAATTTCACAGTAACTTCTTAGAGATCCATGCTGAAAGTCTCCTGACTTTCATCAAATGAGATCGAGTTGGAACGTGGTTTTTGCGTTGGCAACACATTAACAGGGCCCGATGGGTTTTTCAACATGGCCGCCGGCAGCGCGCATTTCGGAGGCGTCTGAGAAATCGGCGACTTGCTGAGAGACATCATGAAGGAACGCTCGTAGACTATTCTGGTACCTGGAATGAGGAGAAGAAAACTGTTATTTTATCTGGTTTTGTAATCAAGTACCTGTGGGTAGAGAGGGGAACTCAAATCAAATGTTTTGGGTCGAGCGGAGCAAAATACCTATTAAGTAGAAAAATCTTGGGTTGAACGGCAGCACTCATTATTTGTATCATTAATCCAAGAGTAGGTAAACCCAAAAATGAGACAATTGTTGGTTTTCGTGGTTTTAAAAAAAAACCACGTTCTTCATTGATTAAAAGAACGGAAAAGTACCTAATTTGATATAATAATTTTTCGATTCAATTCTATTTCTATTTTCAATATTCCCAACATAACAAAAAGAGAGATAGCTGAAGTTTCGACCAAAATTTTGTATTTATTAGAAAATTGTTTACCATTTAACTATACCCAATGGCTTTCTTGAAGTCGAACTAAGTTTTATCGTGATGTCAAGAATAGAATTTAAACATAATGTCCATGCGAGAAAAATATGAGCCACTACATTCCACATTCGTGTTGCCTAAATATCAGACATCGAGAGTTTACAAATGCTCAAGTTCTTTAGATCTTCACTATTTTACTTACGATACTTAAGATACCTATCTTACTTACTAAAATTCGTATTTCTATGTTGAGGTTGGTATGAAATGAAAATATTTATCCAAAACGTATACACAATAACAATAACTCTTAGTTATGCAAAATTTTGTTATCAGTTTATTGTCAAGTAAAATGAAATACCTACAATGTACACAAATTACTTCGAATCAAGCATGTAGAAACCAGCTTCCTATAAACACTAGGTACCTATATCGTAACAATCCATCAAAACGCATAGGTAATCCTCTGTTATCAAAGTAAACAACAACATTGTACTAACGTGCGTATAGTAAAAACTCATTAGTCGTAATACGTTTAACGCTCATCCAAACTTATCTTATAATTACATAGTTGTAATGTTGGTACTGTATACGTGCGCACAGGCAAGTCTCCAATGGTAGTCCCACTCGTTAGCCTAAATAGTTTAGTTATTTCTAGCAAAACACGTTTTCGTTTATTGCACAATTGCCGTTTATTGTCAGCTATTGTCACCGGTTAGGATTTAAATAATTTCAAGGTAATATATCTGTCCATAGAATATTCTATATTATGTAAATTAAAGCTGATTTTGGCCAGGAAATAAAGCAGACTATAACCTCCTCAGAAAATACTTGTTATTTTTTAAAAAACTCATTTTCAAAAGTACAGTTTAGTCTAGCCACAAACCAAAAAGAGCTTTTGTTAAGGGTACCAATAATAGGTAAATAAGTTACAATATAATATTTCTAAATATTTACTGCATACCTATCTAACTTTAAAAACAGATGGTGGTTTTACCACACGCACTTAAATACCATTTAATCATGTACCTATGTATATGTAGCTGACCTACTTTAATAATAAATGCATTATGCATAGCGAAAACCATTTCTCCTGCGGAGTTTCAAATGTTATTGTTTTTCTTTAAGCCAAGGTTACTTAGTGTATCGCCATTCAAAATGCTGCCACTTAGACTTTAGGAAATAGATATAGGTCTAAAAACTACTTGTAATTGCTTTAGTCTAGTATCTATGTACCAAAAAATACTACCAAAAAATTGTAATCACTACTTAGTATAAAACAAAGTCGCTTCCCACTGTCTGTCTGTCCCTATATGTATGCTTAGATCTTTAAAACTACTCAACGGATTTTGATGCGGTTTTTTTTAATAAATAGAGTGATTCAAGAGGAAGGTTTTTGTATCAGTATTGGACCCGTACGAAGCCGGAGTGGGTCGCTAGTTAAAACTATAACTACGAGACTTTGAACCTACGATCTAACGATGTACGCCTCTGTACATTATACACGTTCCACGCATTTATTTTCTTTGGCTACATTAAAGAACAGACACATAATCTGACAGCTCGATAAATATCAAAGCTCTTAGTAGTCCCGAAAGATAAGCATCGCTTTTCTTGAAAAGAAACAGAGTCTATGAAATATTGCATTATTTAATTCTGATTACGAAAATAAGTCCGAAAATAAGACGGAGGATAGATAAAAATAATACCGAAACGTAAAACATTATAGGTAATACTTGATTTTTGTTGATCCGTTGCTTACATTTGTAAAAAAATTGTACAGCTTCCTAATCCAAACAATGATCTTTTATCCGAACAAATAACCTACCATCCTCCTGCGACGCTGGAGGTCGCGGGTTCGATTCCCGCCTTGACAAATGTATGTACGATCTGCAGATTTTCTAATTTTTTATTCGTTTTCTGTATAATAAAAAAATATCTTACTGTGTTATATTTTTTGTTATGTATATCAGTCATCTAGTAACCATATCACAAGCTCTTAACTTGGGGCTAGACGATTTGTTTTGACGACATTTAATATATGTGATAAATGATTTCAGTACTATAGATACTGTAATATATGTACACCAGCTCTGCTTAACTTGGGGCTATTCTACGTACCTTAGCTGTGACTTGAAAAAATAGCTTTCGAAAACCATAAGCCACAGCAGCCTATAGCAAAAACCATGCGGTATATTACATAACTCAAGGAGACTGGGCATGTGTGTTACTCACACACGCTAAGTCAACACGATATTATGTATTTATTTATGATAATCTAATCGCTAACTGCCGATAGGTCTGAGTATTGTTGACTTGAGCTTGTATAAATTAGGTATGCGAATTTAAATATGAATTGTGAATTGTGTAGTTATTTTATTAGATTTTCTTCTTTTGGATGACTTTAGCCGGTAGAGCTACGATTTAAATGTATTATTTTTGCTTTAGTCTTGGTTTATCTAAATTTCTTAATGTCTAATAAATTCTTTATTCTTTATAAATATAGATTAGGAACCAACACAATATTATTATTTATTTTCTGTAAGCTTTGTTTCACTGCAGGTTGAAAAACAGCCGGTCCTCTTTCGATTTTCACGGAAATGTCTAGGCATTTTAATTTTATCTTTACAATCTATTTTGAGTTAATTTAATAACATTTTGAGATCCATTGAGATCCTCTTTTTTCCTAAATTCTCTTAGGATAAATACTTTAAGCATATGGTCTACAACAGGAAAAGTATTTCTGTTATAATTTTCAACAAAACAAAATCCCTTGATAAACACAGCTATTAATTTCATTACTTTCTAGCTGAATCACCAACCCACACATTTTGCTAACTCTACAATAATAGCTCTATTTGCGCCAATAACACTCTCACGGAGCACGTTGGCGGAATAAAAACAAAACAAGTGTTCGCGAGGTCATTGTCACTGCTAAATATAGTTCGGCGACACTAGAATACAATCATTCCGTACCTACCTACTTCCCAGAAAATAAATTCTAACCCCATTCGTATTTCAAAACAGAATATGGAGTTTTATTGTCAAAGGAGATCGCATGCTTAGAACTTACACTATGTGACCTGCATGGTAGAGTCCTAAAAGAGGTCGGTTATACTTATTTTAATTAAGCAGGCCATATTTGTAGACATTGAGCTTTATTTTATTTACTGACACATTTATAGTGGGTTATATTTGTCTTTTTCTTAAAGACACAGATACCTATTAATGTTTCCATGGATAATTTCTATTTTAAAAATCCTCCCTATGTATAATAATAATTAGATGTTGGTAGTTATAGGCTTAATTGGATAAATAAAATTAAGATTTTATTATTGTTAATGGGTTAGATAAAAATTAAATTTTATGATCGTAAACCGGGTGGTTTTTATTTATCTAACGCCTGAGTCAACTACGTGTTCTTCAACTTTTTTTCTCTTCTCTACAAACGTCGAAACCCTAATAATTTAATTCTGTTTTTGAATAATGAACCCCAATATATCTTAGCTTCACTATTTGAAAACCAAAATAAGTCCGTATTCCAAGGATTTGAATTTGAAGTTGAACCTCATTGTTATTCTACCTACGCCGAAGACCGCCGCCGCATCCTGCGTTATTCTACCATAATATATTAGTTATTCTGTGGTTCTAGGCACTTTGTTGCTACGCGAAAATGTCAATATTGACTTTGTGCGTCTTTACACATGCGTGGTTGCCTTGCCTCATTCCTTTTCTGTCGCATGCCGGCTAAAACTGGTACATAAAAACTTTACTTACTGTTCTTTATGTATGATGGTACCTATGGGTACTTGCATTTTCTTTTAATTAATTTTATTAGAAAGAGCGGAGTGTTACTTTTGCGAATAGTTTCTTTAAGAAATAAATTGTTTTTCTAGAAGAGATAAACTCTCCTGTGGTAATATTACTTAACTATTAACATTCAATAGGTAAAATATAAAGGCCATGTGTTTCTGATAACACGAATTTATCTCCGCTTATCGCTATAAACCTAAACCTACAGAGATTAATATTGAGGTCAAATTTATTGTTCAATTCAAGCCAATTGACCGCATTACCTCCTGGTGTGGTAGAGTAGAGGGTGCCACCAGGTGTGCTGGAGTAGACATCAGGCATCTGTGATGGGTCAGAAATTAGGACCCTTCTTGTAGGAATGCCTTGGCTCAACGTGGCCGCTCTTGCGATCGGTGACGCCGACATTTTAGCAACTTGTCTTGTAAATAAAGTTCAAAATCACAAATCACTGACACTGTTGGTCGTACGGTAAGCCAAGAAAGACTGAGCCTGGTGTCAGTTGTGCCTAAAATAAATACGCCAGTAGCTACACACTCACACAGCTGCGCGGCGATGTAAACATACTCACACATGTAAACGTTTCATCAAAACAATCATAGAGTAGGCTGTAGGTACTTACTTACATAGGTAGCGTATTCATTTTTCTTTTTTTGTAATCTCAGTGGCAGTAGGTACAACTTTTAATTTTTTTATGTAGTCAGACCATTTGTATACCAACGTGTTTGTGTTTATTTTAAACTTTTCTAAATGCAAAACGTGGAGTTTTGCACGTGGCTAAAAATGTTTTAAGAAACACGTGTTTGTTGATAATTTCTTGTTATTTGAGTTAAGTATTCCTGTTAACTTTGGTTTAACTTAAGGATTTTTAGTGTTATATGTATAAATAAAGAAGAAGATTATATGGTTATCCTCGTGTACTTATATAAACTTGGAACTGATACTTTTAACTATCGCTTTTTTATATCTATTAATACTATAAATTCACCATAAGTAAGGCAACACTTACTTATGGTGAAATCCTTGAGACGCGATGAAAAACACTATAATTATTATGTAGGTACCTACTCTACATTGTTTACAGTTCGATATTAGTAATGGTAGTAATATAACGAACCGACATACCTACCTACTCAATCACATTACTTAATCTTTGACCACGCACACACTGACGTTGTTATCGAACGATACACACACACGCAGACGTGTAAATGTAATCTCGTGAGGCATATGCGTAGTTCGCAAAATATTTAGACTATTTCTTATCTGTGGCATAGCACCGCATGGCTAACATGATAAGGATGATATTAAGAATTCAATAGATCGATTGTAGACCTTAAAGTTATAGAGATAGGGTTATTACACGTAAGTACAATAGAACAACCAAACTCTACCTATTAAAACCTTTTTTAGCAAGTTTTCATTTAAACAGTCGTCAAGCGCTTATGAAAAGTGTTATAACCTCTTTTATCTTAACCTCATTCCCTTAATAAATTTTATAGCTTATTATCTACTGGAAATAGAACAAAGACAATACATATTGATAAATGTTATAATCTTTGTTGGTATGAGTCTAAATCCTATAAGTTACATAGGTATCTACTTTCTACTTCTGATAAAAAAGGTAAACACCTGTTATCTTGTCTAGTAGAAACAACGCCTCATAATTTTATGGCCAATAAACAGCGTTATTGTTAATAAAATATTGTAAAATGTCGACGAATTGGCAGATGGCCATGTTGTCAGAAAGTGGTTAGCAATCTGTTGAAAACAATCAATAGAGTTCAAAATAGAACATTTCGTACCAACATAAAATTGATAGCTAAAAGTTCTACGCAACTCTAAACAATCGATACGGAGTTTAAAATTAGAACGTTTCTTTCCAACGCGAAAACAGCTCCCAAAAGATTGAACTGTTAGTGTAGCCAACTAAGAAATATAACAAAATATTTGCCTAATTAAGTAAGAAAAATAATGAAAACGCGTCAGGTTATTGCGTAAATGGATTTTATCTCCCGTGTTATACAACAGTCGCAAAATGTCTTCTTTTTTCGACGGTGACCTTCGTGTGTCTGCATTATGTGTGTATTGTTTACGAATTAATCTTATCTTCGATGTAGTTACAGTAAACATTATTGGGAAACTGAATTATAAGGAATATTATGGAAAGTCGTGTTATTTGTAAAGATGTTTGTAAACAATCATAATAAGAGAGGCATCTACCGGTAAAAAAACTTCGGAAAAGTAACCCCTTATTTGTATTCTATATTTCTATATATTCAAAATATGGAAAACATAACTAAAAGCTAAAAGTGGGTAACTTTTTTTACAGGATGTTTTTAATACATAATTTTTAATTAAGTACATATTTTCGAAAAAGTAACTCCTAATTTTACGAAAATATATTAGGCACTGATACAAATTAGGCAGTTAATAAAACGACTCGGTACCTATTAGAAGTAAAATATGATGTAGGTTTATGAAATGCCTGGAACAGATTTTCTAAACGATACGATATGATATTTTTTATACTGTACCTGTACCTACCTTTAGACGAAATTAGATGAGGAGAGACGTAAAATTTGGAAACGCAGAGAAAGCTTAGGGAAAACCTGATGACAAGATGAAGGAAACACTCGCTGATGATGTAATGGCATCTGAACATATACAATACGTTATGTTTATACACATTTTATGGAACTTAAAATTTGTGTGTCAATGTACCCCACTTCCCCTGTAGATGCACAACCATTTTGTTTCATTTGTTTATTTTGGATGCAAAGACATCGCGTCGTACTGCCCACTGTGGGTATCCATGGACAGAAATAGTTTAATAAATGGTTTAATATGCCAAATATGACTCATCGTTAAATATACCTAGAAAGCACACTCGATAGAACATGCACCTAAGTGCGAGGTAGCTGACGGCCTCATATTTTATTCAGGGTGTTCTGGTAGTTTTGTATGTATACTAAAAAAATATTTGTCTATGTAATAATATTGTATTATGTACCTATATCAGTCATCTAGTACCCATAACAAAAGCTCTGCTAAGCTTGGGGTATTGTTAACACTGTTACTGCCTCTGCGATCTGCAGGTTTGCGCTACGGATATAAACAGTGCTAGAAACGCATGTGCGTTACGGGCAGTGAAAAGTCCACGTACCTAAGTCTTTACTAGTCACCCGAAGTAATTTTGAAATCTATACTAACATTATAATGAGTAAAGATATGATTGTTTGTTTGAAACTACAGGAACGATTTGAAAAATTCTTTCACCATTCGATTCCTGATTTTTTCTTGATGAACATAGGCTATAGAACATTTTCAAAAAAGTTAGGGTTCCGTATGAAAAACTAAATTTTTGTTTGATACCCGTGCGAGGCCAGGGCGGACCACTAGTTTATATATAAAATATAAACAAATAATGCCGGACAATTCACGCAGCATCATCTAGCCCCAAGTTAAGCAAAGCTTGTGTTACGTAAACCAGATAACTGATATACAATGCAATACAAAAATGCTTTATAGTGTGTGAAAAATAACATAGCAAAGGACAAGTACAATGGGCGGCCTTATCGCTTAGAAGCGATCTCTTACAGACAGATTGTACCTTTGGATGGAAATAATAAATGATTATACATTATGATATATGATAACAATACACAGCTAGCTATTTTTAGTATACCTACACCAAAACCCGGAACAACTATCTGCAGATAGTACAAACATTAGACCTGAGGCGGGAATCGAACCCTTCAGCGTCGCAGGCGATCGGATGTGCTAAAGAATAACAAAATGTATTATAATTTTATGTCTGTTGACGGTTCATAAATAACTAATATTCTTTCATGATATTATAATTTTATGTCTGTTGACGGTTCATAAATAACTAATATTCTTTCATGATATTATAATTTTATGTCTGTTGACGGTTCATAAATAACTTATATTCTTTCATGAAAACAACTTAAGAAATCAAGGCCATGCATTTTACAATAACAACATGCCTTTTAAGCATTTGATAAACACATGACAAGTGCATACCAGTAGACTAATGTGGCGTAGCGGGCGAAAGTCCATCTGCGACGTAGGAGACTGCGGGTTCGATTCTTAGGAACGAAAAGTTTTTACGATCTGCAATTATATGTTTTGGTTATTTTCTATAATAAAATATAAATATGGATCGGTTAAGCTAGCGGTAGATTGTTTGCAAAAGTCTGTGTTAGCTCAATCGTTTCAATGCGACTTGTTCTAATTTGTAGTAATTTTCCTTATTAATAAAGCCTATTACCGATTGTCCCTACCCCCATACGTTCCTACTAGGAACAATCGAGAAAAAAATCCCGATTTTTCCTACCTACGATCATGGTAGGAATAATCGGGAAATAAAGCTTTCATCCATGTTATACAAAAATATGATCTGTGTAACCCCCTGGCAGTCGAATTGTTATGAGAAAATGGACAAAAGTTAGGTACATTGGTTAACGAATGCAGAAATAATTTTAAATGCATTTCTTCAGCTTTAATTTAGCAAAAATAAATTATTAATTTAAAAATTAATTTAAAAATAAATTATTAATTTATTTACTGGACTATTCATACAACGTCATCTAGCCTCAACACAACAACAACGACGTAGGCCTCTAAGCTCCAAACACAATTCCTCTACGTACCTATTAGTGGCTTTTGTTTATCCCTCGTGTGTGTAAAATGGCTGTATGATTGAAGTTAATTAGCGATGGCCCACAAAAGCCCCATACAATTAGAATGAGGCGCATAAAACAGAAAAATACAACAATTCTCGACATATTTCCGTTTATGAACGAACCGGCCTTGACCGTGCGTACACTCGCCGAATAAAGAAGTAGGCGGGTACTGGCAACACCAAAAGTGTTCAAGTGTTAAAAAAATCATGGTATCCTTTTGGCTGATTGTATAAATGGGTTAATTTGAGCTCAAAATCTAATTCAAATTCCTTAACTTTCACCGATTTTTTTATTTTTCGGGATATTACAGTGTTTTTCTTTAACTGGAATGGGGCCACCCATAACCAGAGGAAGTAGATACAGGTGAAGTTTCTTATTAACCATCAGCTAGTTTTTAGATGAACAAATAACTGCCGACCAACACAGTCTCTTTTAAGGATCATTTATATAAAAAATTGAGCTGCGCAGTAAAAAAACGGAAAAGTTTGAATTGTATTTGCGCTACGACATATTCAAATACTTCATCAAGTTGCCGCGTGGTGCCGGCATAGAATTTCACCACCCCAACTCTTCCTGTGGGTGTCGTAAGAGGCGACTAAGGGAAACACAGCGGGGGCGGGCAGCAGCGCCTTCTGCAGAACAACTACACCGAACTGCGATCCCCAACCCGCATGCCCAGCGTGGGGATTATGGGCAATAACCCCCAAATAATGATGCCATCTATGGCGCTCATTAGGGGAGGCCTATGTCCAGCAGTGGACTATTATAGGCTGGTGATGATGATGATCATCAAGTAAATTTGAAAGTAGAGCAGATCGCAGCAAGGGATATTTGACGTACCTAGAGCAGATTTTACGAACGTTATTGTCAGAAGGAATTCCAATGATTCAGATAAACGACATCCTAACTTTCAGATTTAGATTTCAATAACTTTATTCCTAAAGCTAAGCACAACATTAAATTTATTTTATGCCGGCGTGGTATTGTCGTTATTGAATAGAACGACATTCGGCCAAGCATTAACATCATTGATGTCATCATCTATCGAGTAAAGGCTTAACGTTATCACGAGAAATATAGAGTTCGAGACAAAAATCAGTAAAGTGAATGTGCTCGTGACTGTACCTTACCCATTCCCGCCCACAATGTCCACACACATTGCCTTTTAGATAAGATTTAATTAATTAATTGAATTCGCGTTGTTGAAGCCCATGCTTACAATATTTAACTAAAATGCATAGATGCCTAAATTTTCGCTAGGTTATGTTTATATAAAAACAATAACAATATGTATCCATTTAGGTTACATTAATCTAAGATACCTGCCAATACCTAGGTACCACAACTATTATTTTTACAAAGGTAACCTTCACGTGAATCAATTTTAACACTTTGGACCCACCATACCCCTTGCCATGGGACGAAACCATACCACCACCACAGAGATGTGACCTAAGGACTTCAACGTATCCATGAATAATAACTATTTCATACATTTTTAACGAAATATAAAATTTATCATCAAGAAAATCGACGAAATTTTTACAAGTTTTTCCCAATAACAATTTCTTAAATTTATTTTTTAACTTACAATATTTAAATTCCTGGTAGCAAAGTATTGGTATAGCAAATTTTCGGTGCTATTTATTGATTGCTCTTATGTAGTAATTCAGTTTTGGATGGAAAAAAAAATATTCACGTCTAGTCTGTTTCTTAGCATTTTGTATGACATGCGCGGAAAAAGGTGAGGTTGTTTATTTCTTACAAGCAGAGCCACTTCGATTATATGTATATAGCAAAGAAAGTGTTAGAATTTTGAGATTTGTGAATAAAGATCGGCCGTGTGGTGCCGGCATAGAATTTCACCACTCCCACTCTTCCCGTGGATGTCGTAAGAGACGACTAAGGGAAACACACCTCAGCAGCGCCCTCTGCATAACAACTCCACCCAACAGCGATCCCCAACCCGCATGCCCAGCGTGGGGATTATGGGCAATACCCCCCAAATGATAAATATCTATCTATGGTGCTCATTAGGGTAGGGGAGGCCTATGTTCAGCTGTGGACTATTATAGGCTGATGTTGTTGTTGTATGTTGTGTTATATTGCTACGAAAGCTGCGTTAGAATTTTGTGCTTTGTGAATAAAGTATGCTATTTATATTTTAAAGGTGTCTGCCTACTATCCCGTAGCATACCATGAACGTACTAGGACCGTTTCGGACAAAAAACTATTCTTTGTATTGAGAAGTATGAGACTATGCCCACTAGACCGTTCCGTCACCGGCCGACACCGTAGCGTACCATGCACGGGCCGTCAACTACATATTTGTCGGAGGGAATATTTTGCCGGTGCGGATACGGTCCGCACCGTACCGCACCAATATTCTCCTTCCGTTTTGCGTCTTTTTATAGAATCGTGAATCCAGTAGCGTCGAGTGTTTTTGGGCATTCCTCTTCCTCTTCATCCAAAATGATAGCAATCATTGCTAGTTGTTCAATCGTTAGTTTCATTATAGCCATAACTATTTCAATATTTCACCACACGCGTCTACGCAACACTGATATTTGTACGAGAATGAACCGATGCTTTACGAGCGTATTGAAAGGATTCCTGCCGTGTTACATACGGGCATCATACAGATTACATACGGGTTACATACGGGTTGTAAACGGGTTCAGAACGCTGTCGGCCCGCTTCAGTGGGCAAAATAGAGCGTATAGGACTGCTTTCCGTGCCGGAAACGTTCCTAGCACGCTCATGGTATGCTACGGGATAGTGGGCAGACACCTTAATTTGCTTAGGTAACCGGTATTAGGTACCAGATATTTCATAATTACACTTCATAATTTGTACTTAACCCGAGGAATGTAACAACATAACACAATTGACGGTCTTAAAGAATGTTCAAATTTATAAAGTACAATAAGTTTTAAGAGTTATATAAAGAAAAAGTAAGGCCGTTTGTCCACCGCCGCCGTCACCGGACCGTCAACGAGAACGAGATTATTTCGGGCTCAGTTTAAGATGAAGTGACGGACTTGCAGTGGACACACGGCTATAGTAGTCTATGTATCAGTACTTCGGCACCGTCATCTCGTTCTCGTTGACGTCCCGGTGACGGCTGCGGTGGACAAACGGCCTTAGTGGTTCATAAAAATACTTTATTATCTTGGCTCTTTTCTCTGCTGATCGTGCTCTTGACCTCTCATCTTATAGATAAGTTTGTTGGGCTGCCGCCAGATCATATATTAAAAAATAGGAAATGAATACAATGTCGATGCAGTCGTACCATGCCGACCTTGAACGTGTTTACATTCTCAATAAGGAAAAAAAAAGTCGTGTCGTTTTATGATTTGCAGTCTTGGGTTCTGTACCTAATCTTACTAAACTAACTATTATTATAAGAGTTTTATATAAGGTATTATATTAGTGTTATAAACGCGAAAGTTTGTAAGTATGGATAGATGTTTGTTAGTCTTTCACGCAAAAACTACTAAACGAATTTTGATGAAACTTGTTACTCAGTTTATGACCTGGATTAACATAATGGGCTTTTATCCCGAAAATCCCACGGTTCAGGAGTTACACGGGTGGAACCGCGGGCACACAGCTAGTATTGTATAATACTAACAGACAGTCAGTGTGTAAACACAAATTATAATTTTTACACACACACAAGTCGACGTTGGATTACAGTTTTGATGTTTGCATACGGATCCCTAACTTTTTTCACTTTATAATATTAGTATAGAATAATGTCCCTACACTGGACATCTAGTTCCACAAACTATTACTTTGGGGGAGATGATGGAATTATTCCCATCTTTCTCCCAGCTGGGAACATAAAAGAGTTCGACACTTTTATTTACTGAAAAGGTTCTATCTGTCCCCCTTTTGGTCAAAAGGGACAAAACGAAAAATATCAATTTATTTGTGTCATAGGTCGTCGACAGGCGCCTTCGGTAGGCGGGCGGCAGAGTGGTCAAAGGGCGCTGATCCTAGAGCAGCAAATTGTACTCGGGCGCAGCGAAAAAAAAACTACTTTTTGAACTTTTAAAGTTCAAAAACAATTAGATTATACAATTTCAAAAACGAAAAGATCAAATTTTAAGCAAGTTTTAAGCATGAGTTTAAGTTGCAACAACGGTTCAACCGTCAAAAAAGGTGACAGAGCGAACTTTTACAGATAAAACTTTCAATAATTGAGAAGACGTGATTAGATCGTCCAGCATTATTTATTTTGTATATGTACCTAGGTACATGAAGGTTTTATGTAATATTTACATGAAGGTTTTATGTAATATTTACAAGAATGTTTATGTAATATTTACGTATAATATAATCTACGCAGCAGACACACCCCCTGTTTACAAACAAGTAGAACAAAACAAAAACATCACGTGTTTTTGTCATTAATGGTATGGTTGTTGAGTCATTTGCACTCAAAGTTATCAATCAAGCTCGTATAATATTCTATTTAAAACAGACTCATTTTCAAATAGATTGCAAATGGACTTGCTAAAAGATTTAATCAAACTTATATAATTATATTACTTTATTATCCGACACTTCAATAATCAATATTTTTATTGCAAATATTTCTTTTGATTAAAAATTATAAATTATTCAAACTTAAAGCTAATGGGTACTTACACGTTATTATTAGATTTAAAAAATATTAGAAATATTAGATTGGACCTAGATAAATAATATTAAAAAATAATACTATTGCATGGTGAAAAAATTATTAAGTTATAAATAATTTTGGTATTACGTTTGAATGCAAAATGCATCCGTCACCGGAGCCTTAATAATTTAACATTATTTTCTGTTACCTTAAAATAACTATCTTTAGAGCATTTCAGAAAACCAGAGATTTTTGAGCTTGATATCAATCAATCAAATCGAGGTTGGTATCATGGGTTCATAGAAAATAATTCAATTATGGCAAATTACTAGTTAATCCTTGTACAACAAAGAAAGGAAAACAACAAAAAATGGGATCTCGCGCAACACGAAACGATCAACCTAAGTAACATTAACAGCAAAACCACAGAAGCTGTGATTGTTATCTATCAGGATTTTTCTTTACTTATTTTTCAAGTAAGCGAAAACGATTTAATATTGCAGCTATTTCCTTGCTATATAGCGGAAATTTGAAAAAAAGGAAGATTAAATTTCACAAACGTCTTTGGGACCAAGTAGGTTGAACTAAAAAGTTTTTGCTGTAAACATAGAAACCAAAATCCCTTGTGCCTTTACCTAACTTGACAAAAAGTGTTAATTAAGTGATTATGTAAAGATGACCACCTCTGGCAAAGAGCCCAAACAATAATAATCATATATATATATTATGTAGGCTGGCAGAGTAGCTCATGTGAGAGCCCTTTATGTAGCAATAGCAATGTTGATTAAATTAATGATGTTAATGCTTGGCCAGATGTCGCTCCATTCCACACCGATACTGTTTTGCATAGGACATGTTTCTAAATCGCATTAAACTTATATAAAATAAATAAATAATGCTGGGCAATCTACACAGACAATCAATCCAACTTAGATTTAGATAGGCAAGAAAACATATATTAGACTCATACCTAAGTGATGTATAAATGAACGTGATTTATTTGCACTTAATTTTTCTTCTCATACACGAACAAAAAAATTAAGTTAAAATAAAATCAATAACACCTTATTTTATAATAATGTATTGTGTGAAATTTGACTTGTCTTAATGCTTATTTTGTATGCCTAAAGAAATAAAGTTATTGAAATCTGAAATTTAAATCTGAAAACCACAAATAAAATCGTCAAGAGTTCTTTCATGTTTTGTAAAATTCGTTTATGGAAGCGTATAATGGAATGCGTAACCAAAGCATTGACCACGGATCTTATCCAAATGGTCAAGGTTACAAAACAATACGTACCTACATACAGAACAATTAAAATTGCGGAAAGCATGACGAATCGTAAACGCATATTGTCTTGGCATTTTTGTACATGTGTACCTATTTGTGATGGGGTTAGATAAACAATCTAGTTTTAATAAGGTATAGCTACTTTAGTATAGTTTTAAACTGTAATCTGGTAGCATAGAACCGGTTATCATTGCGAGGATATATTTGGACTTGCTGTCGATTGTGTGAATACTTGGTATGTCCAGGTTTATAAAGTGAGTTGACGTCTGATGATTATGATGACGAATTGGGAAGCTGGAAGAGAGTATCAAATGCGTTTTATTTTACTGAACCTTTCTAACTTACCCCCTAATAATCTGCTATATTTGTCAGTCTGTTCAATCCATTGACATAAGTCAGAGTGGGCTTTAACCTTGGTCGTGTGGTGCCGGCATAGAATTTCATCACCACCACTCATCCCGTGGGTGTCGTAAGAGGTGACTAAGGGAGACACACCGGCCGGGGCGGGCGGGCAGCAGCGCCCTCTGCAGAACAATTTCACCGAAATGCGATCCCCAACCCGCAAGCCCGCGTGGTGACTATAGGCAATAACCCCCAAATGATAACTAATGGCGCTCATTAGGGAAGGCCTATGTCCAGTGGTGGACATTTATAGGCTAATGATGATGAGAATTATGGCAATGAAATCCGAAATAAAAGATTTTAATTCTTTATTTTATTTTATTTTATTATTAAATTAACTTGAATCTCGAGTCAAAGCATGACGACCAAAGTAAAGCTGCGCCTTGCCGACCTTCCATACACGTAAGTGCCATACAAGTGTGTGTTGCACGTACATTTGTTTACTTTAGGCATCTGGCTAGTTGAGACTAGACTCCATGACCGAAATTTGGCTTGGAGGGACCATCATCATCAAACATGCCTATCTATTTGAGGATTATGTTGCCCATCACGTTAATATTATGAATGCGAAAGTTTGGAAGAATGAATGTTTCGTACTTGTTCACACCTAAAAACTAGGCCTATCTATGGCCAGAATAGTATCTGGCGCAGGGTATCCGGATTGCCATACAGCGAGGCAATGCCGCCAGCGTCATAGGGACGCTCTGGTATTGATTGACATCAGTTGATCTATCGATAGATTCTTTGCAACAGTCTGTAGTTAACTCAATTGTTTCATTTGTAAATACAAGTATTCTCTACTACTATTATTGTAAAATTTAGTTCTGATAACTAATTTAAATTTTCTTTGTAAATTAAGTTCTCTTATTATAATTATTTTTAAGGGCAAAAAGCCTTTATTAATAAAAAAATACAATTTTCTAACGAAATTAAATTTAGTATTTATATATTTTTTTAATTATATTTTTGTTTCAAATGAACATTTTAATCACAATCTACATAGGTCATCCATTTGCGAAGACTACCATCCAGTTCTACTCGCCCTGGCTGATGCTATGCTAGTCGTATCCAGGGAGCGCCGGCGCCGGCGACGGACTTGTCTTCCGCCCAGAGACGGCACACGGTTGGGCGGCGCCCGCCGAGCATGTGCCAATATAGCGCCGCCGCCGCCACACAAATAGAAGAAAGAATCGGTATCTGATTCAGATTTTTCAGATTCAATAACTTTATTTCTTTAGGCTTACAAAATAAGCACTTAGACAAGTTTTCATACAGTTAATTATTATAACAAATAGAAATAAGGTGTTATTGATTTCTCTTCACTTCAATTTTTTGTCCACTAGTGGAAGAAGTCAAAAATAAACCACTAGTACATTCATATATAACTTATGTGTCTAATACAATGTTTTTTTTTTTTGCCTATCTAAATCTAAGTTTAAAATGATTTAGATAAATGTCAATAGTCAATCTAAAATAGGAAGTTCTTTCTTTCTGAATAAATAAATATTAGGCACGTAAATAACTAAGTGGAGAGCTAGCTACTAGATAGATAGATAAGACGACCTCTGTGGCGCGGTGGGCGAAGGTACGCTTGCGACGCAGGAGGTTGGGCACGTAAATAACTAAGTGGAGAGCTAGCTACTAGATAGATAGATAAGACGACCTATGTGGCGCGGTGGGCGAAGGTACGCTTGCGACGCAGGAGGTTGGGCACGTAAATAACTAAGTGGAGAGCTAGCTACTAGATAGATAGATAAGATGACCTCTGTGGCGCGGTGGGCGAAGGTCCGCTTGCGACGCAGGAGGTTGGGCATGTAAATAACTAAGTGGAGAGCTAGCTACTAGATAGATAGATAAGACGACCTATGTCGTCGTATCCTACGAATAGGGTCACAGTCGCCAGTGTGACTTTTTATTTTTATTGCATTTTTGGAATCTCCATTATGATTTACATCATACCAGTTCGAAAAAAATTAAAAAATACTGAAAATAAAAAAGTTATTAAGATTTTAATATTTGGTCACAATTGCATTGATGGATTTAGCCCGACGAAAAAGTTAACAAACAGCTTTGGCACTTTCTTCCACGTGAAAAACGCAAAGATCACAAGTATTTCCCGGCGAATACGGTTACATACTCCAGAGTAACCATGTAGCGCGGGCGAAAAGGCGCGCGGGCGCGGATTACCGCACTGTTTGTCGACTACGAAGTGCATTTTTAATAGTTTGGCTAGGCACATGAATTGCCTTTGGTTATGAAAGCACGGAAAATGCTAAATTTATATGTAATGCGAGTAGGTACGTGTACATACATAATTATGTTCTAACAACCTACTAAGGTATAATTATATGTTGCTAGTTTCTTGTTAATTTTTCTTCTGTGTGAAGAAAAATTTCATCGTTAAATCGATTAAAGCGTTAAAGCAACAAACAGACAGATAGGATCTGACCTTCGTATCTACAGTATTAGTATAGATTTTATATGTAACGAATGTACATCTTTCACATTCGCGAATGCGGATGCAAACAATCACTTCATTTGCGAAGTACCTATATTATTTTGTTAGGAATACCTATTCCATTGTGAAATCTTAATAATATAAATAAATTAATATTTGTTTCAGAAAGTTTTAAAATACTCCTGAAAATGGACTGGAACGGGTTATACCTACATGTTTGAGATACGTAGTTGGGTTTTGTTTTGAATTCTCTGTAACTTTTTAATATAGAATAATTATCGGGTATTTATCGCGTACCTTTTGTTTTTATTTTCCCCTACGCGATAAATACCCGATAAATATTCTTTAAATATGTCAACAAATCGTGAAAGTTTAAAAAGTTTTATTTTTAATATAGTTTATCAATATTTATGAAATTATCATACGCCTTTCAGGGTTTTTTTATAAAGGTATCTCAATAAGAACAGAGAACAGTGACACAATTTGTTTGAACTAAAAACCTACAGTTGTTCGAATTCTAAAAATATTTCTGACATTTGGTAAATCGGCAATTTAACCAAACTAAAAGAGACTAGTATAGGTTAAAATTATTTGAATTATTGTATTGGTTTTGTATTTACTAAAGTATTGAATTGATTGTAAGCTTTTGCACATGCGGTGCTTTAAACCACAACTATTTGACTTTTTGTATAAAAATCACTTGGAAATTAGAAAATGTAAAAGTTGCCAGAGTTCCCGATATTCCATTGACGACTAAAAATATTAAACTATTTTCTTGTCCAATCCAATGTGAAAAATAAAATAAAGAGAAACAGGTTTTAAGGATTTTCAAGAGAAGTCAATAATTTCAGGATTTTTCGACTTCTACAAATAAGGTCATCAGACGACAGAGTACAAAACAGCGAAATAAATATGTGTTTTCTTTTTAATATTATAACGTGAGCCACCACATAGTAGTTGGCTTCAGACAGGCTCATTGACGAGTTCTCTAATCTGGATACAGTAACGAGATTAATAGGATGAATAAATAAAATGCTGAACAATCGACTAAAACTTGTGTTTTGGTTATCAGATGACTTAACACAATAGACCTTATAGTTATATAGTATTTTTACTATACATACATAAAAATCAACCAGAACACTCCCTACAAACATCTGCGAATTTTAATTCATTACTTGGTGTTTTTTTAATAGACATAGCATTTAAATACTAAATGGGTTAGAAAATTAACAGCAAAAAAAATTATCGATGAATACGCCATGCCTTGGCTCTGATATCAATCTATTATGACAATAATCATGTAATGAATGCTCGTATAATGTAATGACAACTAGCTGACTCGCTTGTGATTTCATTGGCGTGGACGTGTTAAGGACGAAATCAGCTAATTCCCTATTATAAGAAAAAATCGGAATTTCACCAAAATCGGAAAGACGCTTATGATATCATTTTTATGTCCGTTAATTGAGTAGGTATTCTTTTTTTTAAAAGTTTCGAGTATATTTTTTTATTTAGTGAATTTGAAGCAGTCTTGTCATACGATGTGCTTCAAACATTCTACCTTAGCCCATTTTGAGAGAAGTTTTAATAAATCTTCAAACATTCATTCATTGTTATTATTTCATTGATTTAGTGAATTGATATTTTATGCAAGAGCAATCGGATTGAAACTAAATATCGGGAAGTTTGACTTTTTCTACCCTAATTTAGAGATATTAAAATAGACCTTAAAACATGTTTAACCATTTAATGTATATTCAATACATAAATAAAATTTGACGGCACATTACCAGCGCACGTTAAATAGTAACAGTCATTTAAATACGTTACCAAAAATTACAAATCCAATATTTCAATAACCGTATTTACAGTTTGCGGAAATATTTTCAAAAATCCTGAAACACATGTTGAATAGTTTTGTATTTTAATTGTTCTTAGCAATTTTCCTTACAATAAATCACATAATATTGCCTTTTTAATTTACTGTTCTATCATTACATTATGAAATTTGAAGCCAATGGCACTTTGCATTAGAAAGTTATAGATTTTTCAATACAGAATGAAATTATAAATCTCAAACTTTAATTACCAGTTTCACTAAATTTTTAGGAATATTTTGAAAAATCCTGAAACAAGTTATCTTGTTTCTATCATTATTCTTGTGTGTTTAGTAATTCAATGTAAGTATCTAACCAATCGAACCACCGGTTACAGATTTACAAAAAACACCAAAAACCTCAAAACCCCCTTTTACCTCTTTAGGGGTGGAATAAGAAAAAAAACCCTAATTAGCGGGTATTTGTGTAGTTAAAGGTCCAGCCCACCAAATTTCAGCTTTCTAGCTTCATCGGTTTAGGCTGGGCGTTGTGGCCAGAAAACTCCATTATTTATTATAAAATTACCTTTTTTATATGAGTACCTACCTACCATAATAACTAAAAAATTAGTTCCAATCATTACATTAAATCATGCCTTAAGAAACCCTAGGACGAGTTTTACATAGTTACAAAAACACATTTTGTTTAGTATGTCAGTAAAATTTGCACAGTTTTACACGAACTCGGTTTTGGCTTTCGAATGATTTGTTGCATTTTAGCTGTACCTACCAACCAGCTGTGACAAATCAGCGGCAATAAATGTATAAACATTTTTCCCAAGGCGAGAATCGAACCCACAACCTCCAGCGACGAAGTCCCTTAAAGGCCTTCGCCAGCAGCTGCGCCATACAGGTCGTCGATTAAGTGCTAGACAAACTACGAGTAAATACATTTAATATCGTCTCTGGGTGTACAGCGCATCCTAAGTACAACATGAATAAACAATTTCTGAAGCAAATTATCAAGGTACAAAACCAAATTATGAAGGACAATAAACTATGACCTTCGTAAAATGTGTAATTGTCCATCATAATCCCGTCGAATAAGTTTACAAAGACGTTTGTTACCCCCCTAGTTGAGGACGTGAAGCGAAATCTGCGTGGAAAACGGTCACAATGGCGCTGAGTATAACGTCGATTTGAAACTTGCACGTGGAACAAGGTGCTAAGGGACAAAAACTAGGGAAAAAGGTTTTTTTTATTTATGAAACCTTTATGATAATTTAGCAGAAAATATGATAAAACGTTTTAGCAAAAAAAATCACACTCGTTCAATAGAAACTTTGCGAAATAATCAGAAAAAACCGTCTCCTGTAAAGTTGGTGTTTTGCAACTGTGACCGTATTCGTAGGATACGACGATGTGGCGCGGTGGGCGAAGGTACGCTTGCGACGCAGGAGGTTGGGCACGTAAATAACTAAGTGGAGAGCTAGCTACTAGATAGATAGATAAGACGACCTATGTGGCGCGGTGGGCGAAGGTACGCTTGCGACGCAGGAGGTTGGGCACGTAAATAACTAAGTGGAGAGCTAGCTACTAGATAGATAGATAAGACGACCTATGTGGCGCGGTGGGCGAAGGTACGCTTGCGACGCAGGAGGTTGGGCACGTAAATAACTAAGTGGAGAGCTAGCTACTAGATAGATAGATAAGACGACCTATGTGGCGCGGTGGGCGAAGGTACGCTTGCGACGCAGGAGGTTGGGCACGTAAATAACTAAGTGGAGAGCTAGCTACTAGATAGATAGATAAGACGACCTATGTGGCGCGGTGGGCGAAGGTACGCTTGCGACGCAGGAGGTTGGGCACGTAAATAACTAAGTGGAGAGCTAGCTACTAGATAGATAGATAAGACGACCTATGTGGCGCGGTGGGCGAAGGTACGCTTGCGACGCAGGAGGTTGGGCACGTAAATAACTAAGTGGAGAGCTAGCTACTAGATAGATAGATAAGACGACCTATGTGGCGCGGTGGGCGAAGGTACGCTTGCGACGCAGGAGGTTGGGCACGTAAATAACTAAGTGGAGAGCTAGCTACTAGATAGATAGATAAGACGACCTATGTGGCGCGGTGGGCGAAGGTACGCTTGCGACGCAGGAGGTTGCGGGTTCGATTCCCACCTCGGTACAAATATTTATACGATCTGCGGTGTTCTGGTCGTTTTCTATGTATAATAAAAAAGATCTATCTATGTCCTCGTATTATGCTTATCAGATAGTTTTTTATGGGCAAAAAGCCTTTATTAATAAATAGTTAGTTATAAATAAATAAAAAGAATATAATTATCACTTATGTGTTTAATACGATTTTGCCAATCCAAGTAAAATAAGTGGTTATGAACCCATTGCATGTCTTCGCGCTCATTCTTTTGCGATAAACAAGTTAATAATACTATGTAGTAGGTAAAACTGTTTATTTATAAAACAGCGGAACGAGACTCGACCTTGATCAAATGACGACTGAAGCAACCATTTTATAGTTTGCATCATCTTACTATTGTTATTTCTGCAATAAATCACAAATTTTAATATTTTCCCTAAATTTAGAGACAAGAAATTAGCAACAAAAACTTTTTCTTGGTCGTTTTTATAATTTTATTTATATTTTATATAACAATTTTGTTAACATAAAAATCTAATTAGGATTTAAGTTAATGTATCTCATTTCCATGATCATGGGCCATATAGTGACCCGGTCTTTTGGGAGGCATGCGTGGGCCCGTAGCCAACAGCACAGAGGCCCTTTATGAGAGTTAATTTAAAAGTCAGGGGCTACACATAGCTGGTATCATCCTCATTTGCACAACATGATACATCCGAAGATGATATCTGCCAGGTGTTGAGAGTGTTGCAAAGAAAAATGGGAAACGAAAGCCAGGTTATTGTGATGGATGGTTATATGGACTGGGCAATTTGACTATGGAGGAAAGTGCGGACGCCTGCCCTAAACATAGTCTCATATAGCTTTATATAATGAGTCATTATGTAAAGCTGATTATTATTATGCCAGTTTTAATATTATTAGTTGAGTGACCTCGATTTATGCTCATGTTGGGGACGCATTTAAAGTACTAGACATAAGAACTTAGTCATTGTTATTTAATTTCTGTTTGTATTAGATCTAGTTGATAGCCATAATAAATAAAAAATACACTCTTTAAGTGGGCGTGGTCGTCATAGCAAGGGTGGTTACAAAAAAATATAAACTTTAATAATTGTTCACCCTCATATACATACGTCAGATTTAAATTTCAATGAATATATTTCTTCAGGATTACCAAATAGACAATAACTCAATGCATATATTAATATGCAACTAGAATATTATTTTCTTATTTGTTTATTTAATTGTAATTTTTAAAGGTTTATATAACAACTAGCAGCCCGCCCCGGCTTCGCACGGGTATTAAACAAAAATTTCAGAAATTATACACAATAACACGATGGGTTTCACAGTTTTCATACGGATCACTTACTTTTTCTAACAGCATTGGGATTTTTGACATTGACTCGACACTCCATAACTGACACTGGCCGTAGAGAAAAAGCAAGCACAGTTCGCAACCTCTTTTTCTATTCTGACGCGCCATAATAGAAAGAGGTTGAATATACAGCGCACGGTTCAATTATTGAATTTTTCATGCGGATCCCTAACTTTTTTGAAAATATTATATAGCCTATGTTCATCACGGAAAATTTAGGATTCTAATGGTGAAAGAATTTTTCAAATCGGTCCAGTAGTTTCGGAGCCTATTCAATTCAAACAAACAAACAAACAAACAAACAAACAAACAAACAAACAAACAAACAAACATACAAACAAACAAACAATCAAATCTTTCCTCTTTATAATATTAGTATAGAAGAAAATATTACTACCGCATTCTACTTATTGTACTTATTCTTATGAATTTCCGTTGCTGAACGTGATATCGGTTTCCTTGGGCATTTGAGTACTTTTCCGTCCAAATTAAAATGACAAAAAGAAGATACCTCAGTACTTACGCCTTAAAACTGTTATTACTACCTACAATATATTGGGGTTATCAGACCAAATGATAACGTATTGCATGTCAAATTTAGTTATGTGTGTAGAATCGAGGCTCTAAGGTAGTAGTCCAATTTGAATGCATATAAAGCGTCATTGATATTCTAATAACAGTCATCTAGTAACCATAACACAAGCTCTGCTTAACTTGGGGCTAAATGATGTTGCGGATTGTCCAGAATTATGTATTTATTTATTGATTCATGTAGAGAGAATTGAAGCGAAGATTCTTTGTCCACAGTCCACAGTGGACGATGGTGAAGACGGTTTAGGTAGGAATTAAACTAAGTACTTAGGTGCTATCAGTCTATCACTCCAATCTAAGGCCTACACCACGCTTAGAACCACGTGATAATAACATAATACATAGGTATTCTTTAGGTTTTTTTACCTATCACTCAATCGGGGTATAGTAGTTATGTAGATAAGAGTTTACCTACTTACTAGAAATAAAATAACTGCGTAGATTCGTAACACGAAATCGCTTTGTTTTCATGTGTGCAGACGAGGTGTCTGTCTATGCGAACGTTTAAAAGGAATTTCAACAAAACAACCTACATGGACATCTTAAGCATCCATAGACAAAATCTTCTCTTAGATGAGAACATTTGTCTATGTCTTGTATATTATGTTATCTGTGGTCTTGTACTAGACGCTACAAGAGATAGATTGAGACTATTTCTGGACTGGTTTCCGCACCTAGGCCACTGGTGAGCCCTTTTTGCATGTCGGGTCGGTTGCAGTCTTACCACCCGATTATTCTTCAGAAAAGCAGCTCGTTAACGCCTGTGTAGGTATGCCTATTTATAAGTTCTCGGTTACTAGGCATAGTAGTCGTTGTGAAGCTACGCTATCGCTAGAAATGAAAGTTCCTACCTAACCAATGTAGATGACATAGGTAGAAGTCCAAATTCAGACGTCGCTCGTCGGAATATTATGCGTGATTTTAGAATTGTAAATATAGGTATTACCTAACTGTTTCACAAACTATAACAAAAGACAATAAATTATTCAATGAATCACCTTTTCATAGATAAGTACTAAAGAAATGATCACGTTTAATTAACCACGTTTATGTAGAGTCAACAACAGTCATTCATTTCCTATCAAAGGCTTCAGTTCGCTTCTGTTCGCCAATGTTCCGCAACTATGAACTTCAGTCAAGTTCAAGGAATTTCACAACACAACATGTTTCTAAATTTCAAGTATATATATAAAACCAAGGAAGAAAACAATGTGGTTTTAATTATAACTGTTATAGGCAGGGCGATGATGCGCGTGAGAGGAACATAGCCTCTGTAACTAAAGTCACTATAAATTAGGTACCTAGTAGGTAGTTAGACTTGTTGTTGTTTTTTTTTTGCATTATTTTATAATTGAGTTGGATTCTTTTCTGTTGTTCTCCGTTTTCTTGTTCGTGGGATTTCATAAATTATGTAAGTATATTGTTAAAATGTCTACTTGTCTAATTTTTTTGTTGTGTGCACGTAGGTAGGTTACTACGTCTCAAGCCAGTTCATATTTTTTTATTTGTTGTATTCAGTGTACTTTTATATAGGTACTAAAATAATAAATAAATTACGGAGATACGAAGCAGTGATTTTAGGTTTTTTTTCACACTATAAATTAATTACTTACTACTCTATACTGTAGGTAGATACTGGTACGTACTATAGGCATTTAAATGCAGTTTTCGTAAAAATCCTTACACAATATGTAATATTTTAAACAAGATACGAAAACACTTCTTAGGAACAAGATAGGTAGATAAGCTAGCCGAAAGATGGTAGACGCTTTTATCAATTTCCATACAAACGAGTCAGACGGGCAATGATACGCGCATGAGTTTATTGTCAAATGAATTCAGTACCAAACCACACGTCCACCAAACCTGGGACCCTGGTTGGAAAAGGAAAATCGAAGTATCTGAATCATTTTCGTGCAAAACATCAACACTTAAGTAGGTAAAAACGCGTCATGGGCGCTAAATTGATCCCAGAACGGAGTTTATAAAAACAACATAATAAAACTACGCTTTAGTGGCCAAGCGTGTTTAAACGATGGTTTCAAGGTTAAAAATATTGGCAAGTAGATAATATCCGTTACCTACCACGCAATAAGTAGGTGACTGGGTAAATGATTAGAGGTTATGTTGTGGAACGCACGTGTCCACGTGTTTTACAATTTGAACAGAACCGTGACTAATTTTCGGGGCGATATTCCAACAAATAATAAGTAGGAATTTTTTGTACCTAATTACTTAAAAACCTGACATGGTAGGGTCTAGGTAGATACTTACATCTTTTAATCGATAAATGGACTTTGACATGTATAAAAATTGAGATTTAATAAAAAAAGAACCTGTAACAACTAGTAATTAGGGCGAAGTACGAATTCACAGAGTTCCATCTAGTTAAAGTACCTACATGCGAACTAAATTTAACGCGGAAATCTTTCCTTTACTATCTTCGAATTTTTTTATCTCTTTGTCTTTCCCAATAACAATACCATCCAATGGTTACACATCAACATGTGTGTTGAACTTTACAAATAAAACTTGTTTATTAATTACCATGAGTCATGCTCGCCTACACATAGGCACGAACAATGAATAGAATTATTGAATACCTACTTGTTGGATCGGAAATATTTGTTTAAGTGTCTCTAACTTCGTAATTTTTTCCGGCGCTCAAACCTTTTTTCGACATTTTGCCTATTAAAACTTTTAATATTTCGCGTTTTCTTAACATATTAAAAACTATTTATGTAGTAGGTTTTTATCACGTACCTTTTTATTTCCCCTACAGTTCCATTGCGTTGCAACGATAGTGTTCACAGGTCGAAAGAACACGAAAATTTAAGATAACGTAAATATAGAAGCAAAAAAATTAGAAAAAGTTGAATCTACCAATCATTATGCAAATTAAGTAAAGCGACTCATAATTTATATGGGTACTTAAAACTCAAAGCTACTCTGTATAAAAATAAAGTCTATTCACAATTTAAAAAAAAAGCTAAATTAAAAACACATTGGTGTCAGCAGGTACGGTGGTTATTAAAAAACAAACGTAAAGTAGTTCGAAATAATTTTATTCTGATATGACGCCTCCTTAATGATATGTTTAAATAATACAATTCTATTACAATACGAGATCTTTTGAATTAATTAACAATTATAAGTCGCTGGTCTATAATAAATAAATAATTAAAAACTAGGTACTTACAGTCAAATAAGTCTTTAATTGGAATTAGCCTCAATAACATAATTATAGGCGAAAACATAATCTAAGCAAATGTGGTTTATCAATACCGATTTTTCGGATTGATACTCAATTTTCGCTGTGACGGTCTTAGCGCCAGAATAAACCCCTAGAACACAAGTGGGTGTCGTTACAATAAACGCTTTAAGAATGTGTTTGTAGCGAAGAAATAGTTAAAAAACTAAATATCACATTAGCTGTGCGATAACATATAACATACAAATTATTCACAGGCTAGATTCAGCTGCCCCATTTTTCGAGTAATTTAAGTGATATGTAATTTAAATTTATTAATTGTAATTATTGTAAGTAAAATCATTTATGGCTAAATACATGTACTGTTGAAAATATGTTCAACTTAAAGGTTAGTCCACAGTTGGACATCGATCATCGTTAATTAGGTTTAAAAACATAAAATAATCTTTTGAAAGTCATAAATCCATCTCTACCCTAAAATAACACATTAATATAGTAGTCTTGTTGAAAAAATACTTCAGCTTAACACTATTGTCCATTGTTGGACATCAATCATCATTAATTAAGTTTAAAAAAAGGAAATAATATTTAAGTCTTGAATCCTTGCTTACCTAAAATAACACAAAAATTATTAACCAAAGATTAAATTGTTGGACATCAAACATTAATCAAGTTTAAAAAAAAGAAATAATCAAGTCTTGAATTCTTCGCTTACATAAAATATTATTAGTAAATTAATAAACAATATATTCACAACAAATGGACGTCGAGTAAAACAAATCAAATCAGCTAATACAATGAGCACATTTAACCCAACTTTACAGTGCAGAGAACCTTAGACTCGCTCTAAACGGACCACTTCGTACCACTAAGGTACACTCGCACTAAACAATTTTTCCACCATTATCATTCGCATCCCTCTTAAGTTTTGGATTTAGCTGCCTGGTTCTGATATTACAACCAATTACAAAACTTTAATACAATAGTAAATAGGTGCAGACGTTGATAAACATCGGCCAATCTATCACTTTCCATCAGGTGAGATCGTGATCAAACAAAGATTTATTATTTATAAACAAAATCAATAAATATGTTTATCATTCCCGCTGTAAGTAGAGCAGGCATCTTTAAAATTACTGGCATTAAAACTAGCAAAATAATCATCATGTATAAACCTCACAATATTCTCTATCGGACACAGATATGTATTGTAAATCTTCAAGTCATCTATAGGATGAACCACTTTCATAGCAATATTCGTGCTTCTTTTGCAAAAACTAAGAAAATTCGTGACATCTTGCCCGTTATAAACCACACGGAAGTAAAAATCTTGAGCGACAGCTTTTCTTTTGGTAAATTTGAATTCATCTAGTAAATCTTTTTTCCTGTACACTTCAAATATCATCCGAGATGCATATTGGATGTTGTAATGCTGATAATTATTTAGACCCAACGCTAATATTAAAGCTTGTAGTGTTTTATCGTGACCAGAATAGATGACAAACTTGGGTTTGTTTTCTGAGATCATTCGAATCATATTTTGCACTATATTGTGTATCAAACCGTACGCTAGAAGCAAGCCTCGCTTTCTATTATTTACATTCTTTATTTCTTGCCTGTAAGTCCACTCTAGATACGCGAATAGTGACATAACATGTTCTTTTCGTATACATATGTTTTCAGTTGATTCCGGCGTAGGTTCTTTATAGTCGTCTTCAAAATCAGCGTCCATTCTTGCGTCGTTAGGAAAGTTGAAGTCTGCATCTAGGTTCTTTTTTACTATAACAACATCGTCGTAAGCTTCCGCATTATCGAAGTACCTCTGTTGATAATATAGCAGTTTTTCTCTTTCCATCTGCGCGTCGAAATCCAACGGTGCTTTGATTTTGTTGCTATCATAATACTTCATGGTATCGCGAGCTTTTCGCGCAATTTCTAGGTTATCTAAGTTGTTAATATAATCCAGTTCCATGTTTAAAGTGTCGATATCAACGTCTAGGACGCCTCTGGTGTTGCCACGGGATTTTTTCTGTTTTTGTTCTTTGTTCTGGTTACTTTTGGTTGTTTTCTCCGTGCACGGGAAAGGCACGTCGTGGCACATATAAGCTAGAACGGCATCCCTCACTACATCTGCGTCGGGATGCTCTTGGGATTCGAAGAGGACTTTGGATAGTTTTATGACTAGATCCTTTATGGCGGGGTGAGAATCCAGGCGGTTTTTCGATTGAGAGTTTATTTTTCTGGAACAATTCGATAATAAGAGTAAGTCACAGTATAAAAGATCTAGCATAGATAGGCCAAAACTACACATATCATCCAGGCCAAATAATACTGGAACACCCACACAGAATCATTCAACCCCACGCTAAGCAGAGCTTATATTATGATGGGTAGTAGACAACTGATATATATATAGATATTTTCTAATTATAAAACGAGTAAAACACCATACATCTGATCGTACAAACATTTGTTTTTTGGAACAGTTTACAAAATAAGCACTTAGACCCGTCAAATTTTATCTATTAAAATAAGAAATACGTGTAATAGATTTTCTCACTTAACAGATTTCATATTATAAAATAAGAAATAAGGTGCCATAGATTTTCTCTACACTTCTTAACATTTTTGTCAACATTTCGTCACTTCACACTCACTTGTTGAGCGCATGATGATGCGCACACGCACAGTCGCTGAAGCAGAAAGCCACGGCGTGGCTCTCGCGGGCCGCGGCGGCGCGGACGCCGGCCGCCGCCCGCGCGCCGCCCCACAGCACTCCGACGAGGGACTGGTAGGTGCGCCGGTAGCGGGTGCTGTAGGATATTACGTCTCCTGGAATAAATAATTTAATTAATTATAATATTTTTTTATTTATTGTGATAATATTACAAAACAGTTTTACAATCATATTTTAAAAAATTA
>OZ007540.1:2136823-2324081 GCA_963931895.1 Eupithecia pulchellata
GACTATTATAGGCTGGTGATGTTGATGTTGATGTTGTACATAATAAAAATATAAATACTATGTATTTATATTTAAATAGTTTTATATAAATTTGCCAAATTCTATAAAGGAATGTGTTAGTTTGAACGCTTTTAAAAATAAACTTAAAATACATGTACCTACATACTTTATAACCTAACTAAACCTAACCTAGTAAATCAACGATCTCTTAATAACATTTAGCTATAATTTAATCTTAGGTACCAGGGGTAATTTATATATTGTTAAACCTAGAGTAATGTTTCAAATTGTATCTCATTTTAAGTGAACCATTGTGTTTGTATGAGAATAAAGTTCTTTAAACCTAATAGTTCTCGGATAAAACGTTGGCTATCGTTAGAACCTGCAAAATGTTGAAAATAGGATTAAACATTTTGCATCTAAAAAAACATGTTCCAATGCACCTTGATTATTTATTTTCGTTTGGCACGCGAAGCCAGCGTAAGCTTTTATCGTAAGAGTAAGTTTGGAAGTTTATGTATCGAAATATTTTAACATTGCAAACTTTGTCGCAACCTAGCGGCATGAATATTCATTAACCCTAAACAACATTTTCTATATTTGCCAAAACTGTATTTAAAACATACTCGTAACAAAAGCTTATCTTGAACATCGATGAGTAAATAAATTAAGACTTTATTGTATACACATGTTTCTGGCAAATAAATATGAGTATTTATCATATTAAATACTCTGTACTTTGACTATCGTTGTTATGATATTCCACTGCTGGACATAACACTAAGAAATTAATTATTATTCCAAAAAAAAATTGCGGTTTTTGAATCCACGACCTACCTCAGTACGGCCCCGTACTATTCCCGCTTATTAGTGTAAGTTCCAATATTTAGGTTTAAACTTTGTTTCTCAAGTTCACTTAAAATGAGATAAATCTAAACAGTAATTATGTACTAAATCTAAGTAAACCAAATAAATAAATCCTCGGCTCTGAGGCTTACATAACTTAAATTATTATGACGATGATTGCTACGTAGGTACTTAAGTATAACACGTACTCAATACACTACAATAATACGTAGGTACCTACGTATTATTGTAGTGTATTGAGTACGTACTATTTAATTCCAATTGTCACCTATAACTTAGCCTACAATAATACAATAATACGTAGGTACCTACGTATTATTGTAGTGTATTGAGTACGAACTATTTAATTCCAATTGTCACCTATAACTTAGCCTACAATAATACAATAATACGTAGGTACCTACGTATTATTGTAGTGTATTGAGTACGTACTATTTAATTCCAATTGTCACCTATAACTTAGCCTACAATAATACAATAATACGTAGGTACCTACGTATTATTGTAGTGTATTGAGTACGTACTATTTAATTCCAATTGTCACCTATAACTTAGCCTTATCCGGAATACGATATAGAGAGTAATTCACTTTTATTTTTATGTGCTACTAACACTATGGATTGTAAATTGTCCGAAATAAACAAATTTTAATTTTTTATATAACTGTTTTTATATTTTTTCAGGCCACCCCCCTACCGCGGTGTCTCCCGACCTCCCGGTCCGTTCAAAGCCCCGGTCCCATCCCGGACGCGTCCCGTTCTGCGAGACCCCGGCTACCCGCGGCGGGAAAACGCCGCGCAAACCGACTTGTCCGCTCTGCCCAATAGGTGGAGCTCTGATGGATATCTGGCACATAATCAGGTAAAATGGGCTTTATGGTCACTATTATAAAGTTCATATCGGCGGGAAAGCAGACTTAGAGAAGATGAGATAGAAAACTCTGTCGGATTATGTGCTTATTATAGTATATTGGACCTTATGCGAGAAATTAATAAAGCTAAATATTGAGTGTATTATGTATCGCTGTACAAGGGAACCAAAGTTAAATACCACAACTCAAAAAAAAACATGTTTTCAACGAATGCATGTATTTTAATGTTTTAAAATACCAGAATATATCATCATTGCGTCAATTAACGAAATTGAAGGAATTAATTTCAAATAATTTACACATTCGATGACAATATGACGTTATTTTCTCTGTTCTACCCTACGACGCCGTTATCCTTGGTATTTTTTTTACCATAGTTGAATCAAAATGAACAATCGAAATCAAAATCAAAGTGCTTTATTTCCTTTAGACCTTACAGGACTCTTGGATACGTCACAAAATACAAGTTAGTAATAAAAATGGGAAATAAACTCATCACTTCGATTCATTGTTCACTTTGTTTTTTACTTTTATTCTTATTATTGTGTATTTTAAATGTAAATTTTGTATTAGTCATGGTAGTCGAAATAAACAATATTTATTTAATTATTGTTCTGAAGTATCAGTAAATAAATAAAAATTGTTTATTTTATTGTTTATTTCATCTTTATTTTATCTATTTATGAATGCCAAACTTAACTTTTACGAAAACTGAAACTTTACGAACATAATTTGGCAGATGTCGCTAGCACCTACCTCAGCGATACCCACACTGCCCAGTCGCGCCACGCCGCGCCGCGCGCCGCGCCCCGCCCCGCCGCCGATGCGTCGCACCGACGAGACGCGACGAGTACTACTCAGTGATATAGGTACCTCAGATACTTGACTTCATCACCAGCCTATAATATTCCACTGCTGGACATAGGCCTCCCCTAATGAGCGCCATAGATGGCATTATCATTTGGGGGTATTTCCCATGCTGGGCATGCGGGTTGGCCATCGCTGTTCGGTGGAGCTGCCCGCCTCTCTGTGTCCCTTAGTCGCCTCGTACGACACCCACGGGAAGAGTGGGGGTGGTGAAATTCTATGCTGCCACCACACGGCCTTATTTTACTTCTATACTAATATTATAAAGAGGAAAGATTTGATTGTTTGTTTGAATTGAAGAGGCTCCGAAACTACTGGACCGATTTAAAAAAATCTTTCAGCATTAGAATCCTCAATTTTCACTTAGCATATTTGCCATACAATTTTGAACTTTATTCCGTCCGCCCAGGGTTCACGTCGATGGTCCCGGAGCTGTCTCGCTCGGCGGACCCGGTGTGGGCGCTCGCTAAGAAACAACTATCTGATGAAACTATCACGAACTCTACTTCTAAGTAAGTGATTTAGTGCTCATGTGTTTGTAGAAATAGAACTCTGTTTCTTTTGCCATAGGTACGTGGAATAAAAACGAGATTTTAACATTTTTGCTTTGTGTATCCAGTGTTTATGCTGGATGCGACAAGCTGAAGATAGAGCGATTTGGCGCTCATTATGGGAGGCCTATGTCCAGCTGTGGACTAACATAGGCTGATGATGATGATGATTATGATCCAGTGTTTGTGTGCATAAGATGGACAATCCCTTTATGCGGTCAAGGGACTTTGGCCAATGGAATAGCTCCCTAGGAAACCCTGAAATTGTTGCATAACAAAATTCACTTCACTAATTTCACAGCACTCATAATAATGTAATTTTTCATTCATTGGATAAGAAAGGGAAGTATATATTTTTATTGCTGTCAAATTAATTAAGTTTAGTTTTTATGATCAAAGTATCATAGAGGTAGCTGATATGTTATTAATTGCAGGTTTCTGTCTCGCGGGTCATCGTATCGCTCGCCGCCGTGCCTCAGCGTGGACCGCAGCTCGGAGTGGACGCCGCAATACGGTTACGTGCCCCCACTCAACGGTAAATCATTTGTTTATATACCACCAATGCTATTGCCAAACATTGACAAAGAAACCTGCCGTAATGGGAATCGGTTACCGCAGCCTATGGACGCCTGCAATATACAGGGCGTCCCGCAGCTATGCCACATGGAGGGAAAGTACCTTAAATATTGTAGAAGAAACATTTTACTGAAAGAAGACATTATTTTAATTTAAAAAACATTTTATACTGCGTTCATAAATCGTTACATCGTTCGTAAATAATTACATGCTTAAACTGGGAATCGAACCCGCTACACGAGAAAAATAATGCCTGGTACCAGTTACTTCGGATTAGAGAATAGGTAGTAAATGGTAAAATGTTCGACCTTTTTGACCATTACAAAATTTTTAAATAAGTAAATCTATTTTGAGATGATTTACAAATCGATACCTTCAAGTTAAAACTTAAATTTCGTTGTTCTAGTATTTTATTTAAATCAGTATTTGCTGATTCGGAAGAAGTAAAACAATCTGGTAAAATCTTTCGACATTAACTTCAGCTCCGACCACACTGTTCGTAGCAAGTTGATTGTTTTTGATGTCATCCTCCCATCGGACGTACGACCCAATCGATCCCTTTGCGATATCCGCTAACATCATCAGCCCATGTTAGTCCTCAGCCGGACATAGCATCGCCTAACGAGCGCCATAGCGCCTTGTCTCCACATATCCCCAATAGATGGCGCTAATTGTAATCCCATGTGATACACAACTTTCCCCTAACGAGCGCCCTAGCACCCAGTCTCCACATATCTCCAATAGATGGCGCTAATTGTAATTCCGTTCCCAGTAGGCTATCGCCCGTGGCGTAGCTCGCTTCCCGACGTGAGGCGCGATGACACGGATGAACTGTTGGAAGAGGCAGAGATATTCATACGGAGGTCCATCGATAACTTGCATACTGCGCACAATGACTGTAAGTTATAGTACCTAGTCATTTTTGTACTATTTAATTATATTTTCGAATTTTGGGAAAACTTACAGCTAGAAAATTATAAAACAATAAATATTATCTAAATACTTATTTTTACTTTCATATTCAACAATATAATTATTTTCATTTTGATACATTTTAATTTATTTTTTTCAATCTGGAATTGACTATTAATTTTATTTGACTTTTGGTGAATTTGTGTTGTATTGTTTGACTATTTTATCTTATTTATTTGAAAGTGTATTTTATGTATAAAACATAATTTATTATATTTTTTTAAGAAATGTAACTTAATCAAGTATTGTTACGAATAAAGAACTTGAACATTAAAGCACATGTAGGTTGCTTAGCCTTCAGAACGTACATGTGCATTCATGTGTTTACAAGTTTCCACTATTAGCCAAATAAGATTAGTTTGTTTTATAAATAAAAATAAATAGATAATGCTGGACAATCCACACAGCATCATCTAGCCCCAAGCTAAGAGCCCAGAGCTTGTGTTATGGGTACTAGATGACTGATATAAATAAATAGATATTTTTTATTATATAAAGCACGAGTGAATAACGTACATGTTTATGAAAAATCGTATAAATAGATAATGCTAGACTATTGTCATTTGTCACGGCATTATCTAGCCCCAAGTTAAGAGAGCTGGTGTTATGCTGTACTAGTAAATACATTTTTAGTTTTGGCAGCGCCCTCTGCAAAACAATTCCACCAAACTGCGATACCTAACCCGCATGCCCGGCGTGGGGATTATGGACAATAAACCCCTAATGATAAATAATGCCATCTATGGCACTCATTAAGGGAGGCCTATGTCCAGCAGTGGACTATTATTCCAATGATGAAAGGAGTAGTTTACATACAGTAGTTTACTTACCGTAGTTTACATATAGTTGTTTACTTACCGTAGTTTACATACAGTTGTTTACTTACTGTAGTTTACATACAGTTATTTCGTTTTAGTGGAAGGGCCGCTAGTACAAATGGGCCAGCCCTACATCCCCGCGGGGCCAAAGCAGCTGCGTTTGGGACACATGGTCAAGATTATAACGCCGCATGGACGCATCGCGGTCGGACGAGTCAGGTATACTAATATCAAGTGATTTACTTCCTCTAGAACTTACAGGACTCTTTAATACAAATTATATAAGCAATATATAAAAAAAATATATTATTTTTTCAATTCCCACCTCATTAATAAACTGTCTATAGAATTTTTATTATTATAGTGCACTCAAGGTAATCTCCCAAAAATTTTCGATTTCGGTGGGACTCGAACCCGCGGCCCTCAGTTTCCGTCAGAAGTTTGAATAAACTTTCAATGTTTTCCCTGTAGGTGGAGCTAACGGCGCTATAGTCCGAAGATAGTAATAAAGATTTTCGACTAATCAGGGTACTTGATTTCGTGGTGTACTGATCAGCACACTCCTGTACCGAGCAATTTTTGTTTTTCTTATTTATTGTCTATATCTATATCTATACTAATATTATAAAGAGGAAAGATTTGATTGTTTGTTTGTTTGAATGGGCTCCGAAACTACTGGACCGATTTAAAAAATTCTTTCACCATTAGAATCCTAAATTTTCCGTGATGAACATAGGCTATTATATACAATATTTTAAAAAAAGTTAGGGATCCGCATGAAAAATTCAATAAATAAACCGTGCGCTATATATTCAACCTCTTTTTCTATTATGGCTCCGCTGCTTGCTTTTTCTCTAAGGCCAGTGTCAGTTATGAACTGTCGAGTAAATGTTAAAAACCCCAATGCTTATAGAAAAAGTAAGGGATCCGTATAAAAACTGTGAAACCCATCGTGTTAGTATGTATAATTTCTGAAATTTTTGTTTAATACCCGTGCGAAGTCGGGGCGGACCGCTAGTTTTGTATACGATAAAGACTTTCCTATCTACTCTAAACCAGCCGTTACCAGGACCCAACTCTATCCCCAGATACGTCGTGACCTAACCTAACCTAACCTAACCCAACTCTATCCCCAGATATGTTGATAACCTAACCTAACCTAACTCAACCTCCCCAGATATGTCGATAACCTAACCTAACCCAACTCTATCCCCAGATACGTCGGTCTGGCCGGTGAGTCAGCCGCATCATCCAGCATCGTGGTCGGAGCAGAATTCTCTCTCCAACAACACCCGACACTGACCAAGAACGATGGCACACACCGCGGTCGAAGATACTTCCTCACGCCGCCGGAATTTACAGCCTTATTCGTACCCTTCTCAAAGGTGGTTATGGCTTGGGCTAATTAAGGTAACGAACAGATGCAATTATATGATAGTAACTGCGATATACGACCTTGTGTTTCGTAGAGCAGAGTTCTCTCTCCAACAACACCCGACGTTGACCAAGAATGATGGCACGCACCGCGGTCGAAGATACTTCCTCACGCCGCCGGAATTTACGGCCTTATTCGTACCCTTCTCAAAGGTGGTTATGGCTTGGGCTAATTAAGGTAACGAACAGATGCAATTATATGATAGTAACTGCGATATACGACCTTGTTGTTACACTTGTCAAAGGTGGTTATGGCTTGTGGGTAATAAGGTGACGAACAGAGTCAATTCTACGACAGTAACTGCGATATAAGACCTTGTTGGTATCCTTGTCAAAGGTTTTTATAGCTTGGGCGTACTAAAGTGACGGAACAGAATCAATTCAACGACTGTTACTGTAATATACGACCTTGTTGATACCATTCTTAAAGGAAGTTATAGCTTGAAACATAATTCAAATAATATAGGCGTAGTCCGCGTGAAAGGCCCCTTCTGATATGGAAAGAAAAGTCAATAATGACAAGAATAAGGCTTAAATAAAGAGGAATATAAGGTGTGAAATGCCTATTAGTTCTCTGGTGTTTTAAAATTACATAGCGAATGAAGAATTTTACTCGATTTGTCGAAAAACACCATGGGAATTCGAACATGCCTATTAGTCGTTCGTAGATCATTGAACGAAAATATGTAATAAAAATGACGCAACTTGGAAAAAATTCTATAATCTCAATTGAGTCGGCAAGACCACCCTCAAATTTGAAATTATCTCACGAAGATCTCGCTACTTGGCCTAAGATGTAAACCAAAATAAAATAATAGGTCTAAACAATTTAAAACGAAGTTCTTTACTCATGTAAATACTGTTTGGACTACAATGAATGCATTTTAAAGTTTTTAAATACGTCTTGAAAAATAGTTAATAGAATATGATGTTCTAAAATTTGTGAATATTTTTTTTATCAATGTAAAATTATGTATAGATTTCCAGTAATCTTATGATAAGCAAAATTGGGCCTAATTCCAAGCATTTACAGGTTATATGGCACGCATAATTCTACTAATGCACTTATAGTTGACGATATTACCAGTATTGTATAAGACAAAGTGATTTTCAACCTTAAAACTGAGGAAATAAGACCTAATCTCTAACTGTGTTCTCATAGGCTAGTAATATTAATGAAGGTTCAGTCAAATAAAAACGTTATTCGATATTGAATCTTATCTCTTCGTATAGAACTTTCAAATTTGACTATCACTCTCTAACCTTTATACTAACGATATAATGGTACTAGAGAAATTAAATACGAGATGTATTGTTATAGTAGTTCATAATTCGTCTGCGTAAAGTTGACAATGGTGGTCAATTCAGAGGTCACAAAAACTAAACTTAACTTAGATAGCACATAAAGTGATGATGGCGGCGAAGGACCGCAATTCCTTGCTGTATGGTATACCTTTACTCAGCAATTCGACATTTTCGACCGATAAGAAAGGGATGGCTAGATTTTTACTCCTTATTATTACTACCTAGTTTTTTAACAGGTATTTATTGTGTTTATTGACCTATTTATAGAATAATTTGTTTATAATAAGATACATAGTAGTTTTTCTGTGTATAATTATATATGTATATTATTATAAATAAATAATAGTAATTTTATACTATGTATTTAAATGTCGGGAAAAATAGGTAAATAAACGCCATAAATCGTCTCAATTCGCTTGACGGAAGAGCACGTTCTAATAATAATATGGATGGAGTAATTTTTTTATATTTTAGTTCTGTCAAATAATTTCAGTTTTTGTGACGTCTGAATTGACACCCATCTAGGTGTTTACTGCTATTCATATCAGGTTATGTTAATCGTAGTAGGTACATTGTAGCTCACATATATGGTGCTTATTTATATTATTTGATAGCTATTATTTTATTATATTTAATACATTTACCGGCTTAACAAAATCTGGGATTTTAACATAAAACTATTGTAGGTTGACGAATTCATTATCAGCAGGTTAACAACGAACCTAATTTGTGTTAGAAGAATGATTCACGTTTTACACAAATTAGGCTCGTAGTTAACCCGCAATGTTATACTGATATCTTCGATATATTCAGTCATATAGAGAGTAGCCTAGGTTTCAGTATAAAATTGCGGGTTTGTTAAATAAAGTAGACGATGTTGAATATCCCAAATTCAGTTTAGTGGTCGGACTCAGCTAGTTTCTATAATAGTAATGTTTCGTAATTGTATAGCTTTCGCGTGTACAGTCAAGGGAAATCCACTGTCATGAATCGTTGTGTCAATACCCCTCAACGCTCAATTGCCGGGTTGCCATCTTTTGACTAAGCAATAATAAAGAATAAAATGCACTACTAATTGGGATTGAAGTAACGAATTTTGTATTTTATAACAAATGTTAATCTATCGTTCAAAATTGTTTCGTACGTACTTTGGGTTAGATTTATAAATCTTATTCTCCCCAATTCAAACCAATCACATACATATTAACGCATTCACTGCCCAACCTCGGTCAAAAGGGCCAAGCCGGCTGCCGCCGCTACCTATCGCGTTCATTTGCGTGGTTTCAATAAAAGTATTATTTTTTTTTTTCAATCATTTATTTACACTAAGGATTTGTTTGCAAAGGCAAATAAGCCACCCCGATCATTAAAAATAACTTAAATAAACCTCTAACTAAACTAACTACTATTATTTAAACGCTTACTTACTAAAAGATATAATTTTTTTATCAATAATTCCCTCGATTGTGCACAGCTTTGCATATCATAAATCGATTATAGGCAAGAGTGAACGGTATTTTCTGATCTATTGTTACAAGCGTTTACTAATAGAATAGACGTTTTTGAATGTGTACTTGATGTATCTTGGATGTAATATCTAATAAGTTTTTGCTTAGTTTAAGAAGTTCGATCTCTGGAACCAAATATTCAAGTTGATTATTTTTGTATTTTATTGTATAATTTATTACGCGCTTTATTATAGCACAAAAGTCAGATTCTTTGACTTTCCAAAGGCTTGTGTTTTTTAATAATAGTTAGATACATTTGTTTGTGCTTAATTCTTCTATTTATATTAAAAAAATAGAAGATTTTTTTATATAAATAGTAAATTATAGGCATTTTTCAGTTGACATTAATTCTTCTCAGGCTTTTGTTATATATTTTCCGAAACAATATCTCCGTAGACTCAAAAGAATCTCCGTTGTAAGTGCGTCGCAAGTCAGTCAGTGCTTTTTGACAGTTTTCAATGAAAATGTGTCAAAAATTCGTCACTTGAGACATGCTTTAATCTATTTGATTTTATTCGGATGAATGTCTAAGATTACTTTTTACTTTGTTATAGGATCCTGTATAATGTTTGTTAACGAAAACCAATGAAAGGTGGAAATAGTTTAATATCAGAGCAAATCACAAAATGACACAATTTTTAGTTTTGATAACCTTCATAATTTCTATTGCCTTTCGTCTGCAATAGAATTTGAACCATATTTTTCAGCCCGTGTGCAAATATGCGTTGTTGTAGTTTTTGGTTTTACGTAACTTGTGGTTTTCTGTTATTGTTATCAATAAAGTGTTCATTCGTAAATTTTTTTGCTAACGTAAATTATCTTGGGATTCTATAACCGAGTATAAATCCGCTGTTTTAAATAATGCTATAAATAAATAAATGTGTGCGCGAGTGATGGAATCAGAGTTGTGATTGTTTGACAGTGTCTTATTAGGGTACGCTTGCGGGTACTTCGCAAAACTTTCTGTAATATCACTTTCGCGTTGTATGAAAGGGCCCTCTTGTACAATTTAGGAATACACTTTTATGGCTTTTAATGATTAGTACTAATTTAACGGGTATTTATCGCGTTTTTTTTTCCTCGACGTTCAACAGATTTGCACTATGTCGTGGTCAAAAAAAAAAAACAAAAAAAAAACGCGACAAATACCCGTTAAATTAGTACCTAATAATCATTATGTGTTCGGATCGCATAAGTTTAAAAACCTTTTTTTAATATTACTTATCATAATGACGTGCTACATGAACCAAATATTTTTTTAGTAGAACTTTGTGAACTTTTTATAATTTGTTATTTTGATATTCAATCTGTGATTTTATTTTCTCTAACTAGAGTCTAACTCTTTAGTTTTAAAACGGGTCTCTATATTTATTCTGTAGCGCTCACTATCAGTCTTTGAGTTTCTAAAGTTAGTATCAGTGTGCACACTCACATAAATAACGGAAAAAGTTTTCGTTTACTATCATCTGACATGTAAAAGTTGTCACAGTCATGCAGAACTACTAAAATGGATCAAATCACTCAAAATCATTCGAAATGCAAGTTTCCATAGATAGATAGACTTTGAAAGTTTATGACTCTTTTGACATTGATAATCGCAGAGACGTGACAGTACAGACGCAGCGAGCCATGAAATCTCATGAAATAAGAGGTATGGAACTGTTTGATCGCTGTCATACTATGAAAAGTAGTTTCTCTCATAATCCGGTAGAGGCGTTAAATGTGTGGAAGGAAACGAAAACTTTTATAGTTTTCATAAACTATGCAACACTCATGATAAGAACCCATTGTTTCTTAAATCTATCAAAGACTACAAGATGATATATATAGACCCGTTTTATGTTTAGTTTTTAATTTCGGCCGTTAATTTTAAGGGTAGTGTTAGATTTGGTGGCACTAAATATTTGTAAATTATTTAATTAAAATCAAAATATTTAACTAAAAATAAGCATTCTTATATATATTCAAGGCGACCTAATTTATTGAAAAAGTAAACTGTAATTTATTGTAAAAGTAAACCGCAATGTATTAACTGTTAAATGTAATTCGAAACTATTTGATGTAAACTTATTGGATGTTTGATTGTCGGTATTGGATAGTATATTCTAAAAGTAACAAAACATTGTTCAAATTGAAATGTGCCAAATTGTTGGCTAAAATGTAATAAAGTGCAAAAACTCCAAATTGAAGTGTAGTAACCCTTATAGTTTCCCTTAAAGAGAAATTGTAGCTCATACTGATGGAATATATATCTTATTATGAATATAGTAGAATCCATAACTGTTTTGAACTGTGTTCTTTAATGTTTCAATCATTATTAGGTACACATTTCTTCCCAGTTATTCCAATAGCATTTCATAGTTTCATTATAATAATCTTACGTAATGAAAAACTACTTTATCTGTAGTTGTACATACACATAAATGTCTACAAAATGTCTGATAAACTGTGTACAATACTTGCTCAAAACTTTATGGCCGTTTTACCTCTTGAAAATACTATGAAATAAGTTTGAAATAAATTGAAAATAAATTATCTTCGAAATAATCCTTGGTCATGTTAAAAAAATACCGGAAAGTATAAAAAATTACTTAGACTACGTTTTGGATTATATACGGTCATACAGTTTTGAGTCATATATAAATAGGATGTCTCTACCTAAGCATTTAATCTTACTTATACTCTGCTGTTAATCAATCAAAGAATATATTTTAAATATCAATGTATGAGATTATATGTTAATTGTATGAAATAAACATTAAAAATCATTATAGTGTCTCATTTATTTATAATACACTCGAGAGCAATGAACCCGGGTCACTCAAAGAATCCAAAAAATCTCGGAAAGTAAGAATGCTAGGTTAATGCAATAAATTGTATTTAATAGACAATTTAATACTCCTTAAATAAAAGTTAAAAAAATATGAGTCACCATACATTTTATTTACACAAAATTACATAAAGAAAAAAAACTGCTGATATCTCCTTAAAACAAAAATAGGAAACATGAAATTTTTGAACTTTATGACGATTTTCTTGAATTTCAATACTTCGTATTACCTCCTCGTGCTTCCATTACTGCGTTTACGTGGTTTGGCATGTTGTACACCAAGTTCCTTATACGATTTTGGGGAATATTCTCCCATTCCTCTGTGAGAGCAATTTTGAGCTCAGGAAGCGTGATTGGGGGAGGGTTTCGTTGTTTTACGCATCTCCCTAGCTCGTCCCAAGCATGCTCGATCGGGTTGATATCCGGGCTGCGCGCTGGCCACTCCATACAAGTAATGTTCATCTCTTGAAGGTAGTCATTCACAATCCTACCTGTATGAGGTCGGGCATTGTCATGCATAAATATAGCATCCTCACCCAAATTGACCATAAATGGACCAACGTGTTCGTTGAGGATTTCTTCCACATATCTTACGCTAGTTAAAGACCGTTTTCTATGATCACCAGCTCTGTGCGACTTTCAGAGGAAATTCCGGCCCACACAAAAACAGACCCACCACCGTAGGCTACTTTTTCTTCGATGCATGCTTGCTTGAATCTTTCCCCTGGTCTTCTATACACTCTGTGTCTTCCATCGTGCTTGTAGAGCATAAATTTTGATTTGTCGGAGAACAATTTATTGCATTAACCTAGCATTCTTACTTTCCGAGATTTTTTGGATTCTTTGAGTGACCCGGATTCATTGCTCTCGAGTGTACTTACGATTTATGGTACTTTTGTACAGGAAAACCTCGTCCTCGAGCTGGTTGCCCACCATTTAAAAAATCATTACCCATGCAAGCTACCAGACTCTGGAACGCCTTTCCTGTCCATTCGGAAAGCCAAATCCCTTCCTATCTTCAAATACTTAGTTCATCAGCACTATCTGTCCACTCTTACTATATCGTCCTAAAATATTAGCTTGATCTTTATAACTGCTTTTTGTTTTTTTTTTATAATTGATTGTCTGCTTGTTATTGTTTCTGTTTTTTATACGTTACTAGGCAAAATATTTCTTTTTACTGTGACTTTTAGCTACACCACCGTCACTTTTTTACTACTAGATCCTGTCCATCCAATGTCCAATCAAAGGTTGCCTGGCAGAGATCGGTGATAAGCTCGATTGTGCCTCATTAGATTTAAGTAGTACTTACTGTTTGTTTTTTATACTTTTTCTATAAGGTACAATAAAGATACTATCTATCTAAATCAATGAAAAAGATCGTTTCATTGATCAATCGATGCTCAGGAAATACAATTATATTTGCAGTTACCATTGCGGTGTGTGCGCGGAAATATAAATTGCAATCATAGTGCGTTGTATCCGATGATTTCAAAATATCTGGGTAATTACTACATGATTTCTTGAAATCTTAATTAATCAAACAACTGTTTTCTATTGACGTCTAAAAGTAAAAATATGAGGGATCACAAATCAAACAATGAAATAACAACAACGATTTATTAAACTATAAAAACAAGTTATCACGTGCAACAACTAAACTAAATCGCGCCTTGTAGTTTTAAAAGTAAGAAGGAAGCATAATAGAAGAGAAGGAAGCAGACAGGAAGGTAGAGAAGAAAGGGTAGGAGAAAAATAGAAACCATGGTAGATAGAAAAATTATTAGGTACAAGAAATGCGTAAATGAAATCTAACAAGGAAAGGATTTATAGAAAGAAAAGATAGAACAGAAAGATAACTATGACCTAATAAAATAGACACCTAATAATTAAATGAAGATGGGATAAGATACTGAAGAAGATAAAATATCCGCAATGTGCATTGAAAAAAAGATGACTTTCTACATAGATAAGTATAAACAGTAAGGAGACTGGAAAAATAAAGAGAAAGATAATGCAAGAATCTAAGATATGGAAACGAAGAAAAGGAAAAAAAACATGATATAAAAACAATAAAAAAAAATAATTAAAAATATTGAAGTAAAAGAAAAAGAAAAGCGCTGAGAGAAAATGCGAACAAAGAAGAAGCTAGGGAACAGATTTGGAAGAAGAAAGAAAAGATTTATGAGATGAAATAAAATAATGAGACGAAAGATTTTAAGAATAAAGAAGTAAAATGATAACTTGAGAGTTGGAAGTATTTTCCTATTACACAAATATATGAGATGATGTATAAAATATCGAATAAGATATAAGGTGTATCAGGTAACTTGGAAAATAGAGCGTTTAGTACCATGAATACATTTAAAACAAAAAAGAAGATAAAATTGTCATACAAAAAAGATTATGGTAATGGAGATAAGGCAAGAAATAAATGAAAAAATATGTATAAGTTAGAGAGTAAAAAATTAATAGTTTAGAAATAAACATGTAAAATAAATAAAATAAAAACGTACACCAGTTTCAATTAGAAAAAAAATAATATCGGCAGATAAAGAGTTGTAAAGTGATTGATAAAAAGTATAGTAAATAGTTGCACATAAATTGAAGATGAAGTAAAAATTTGTGAAATTCAGTGGTGATTGTTAAAATTCGAGTAGAAAAGATGAAAATAAGAAGATCTCATTGATTATTTGAAAATATAGAAGGAAAGAAGTGAAAATAGTAAAAATAGCAGTATATAAAATAAGAAACAATAGATACAAAATAAAACAGTTAAATACTTAAGTAAATAATAAAATTCAAGTCGTTAAGATAAGAAAACTGAGAGTGAGAAATGAGAATAAAAGAAGCGAAAAATCAGAGATTGAAAAGAAGTCGAAAAAGAAGATATGATATAAAAAGTACTAGAATAGAGAGAAAAGTTTTAAAAGATAATTAAGTAGTGAGAAGAGTAAAGAAAAAATTAAGGCATTAATTAATGAACCTCAAGAAAAAAATACTTACTAAAAGCGAAATTATAAATAAACAGAATGATAAAATATGAAAGATAGGAAAAGAGTCACATAGTGAAAACCGGGACTGATTCATAATTTCATAAATTCAAAGAAGATAATCAAAAAAGATAAAGATTATAGTGAGATGACAAGAGATATTGATATAACAAGATCAGAATATGAGGAGTAGTAAAAGATAATAAAAAATATGTGAGTGATAAAATAAAAGGAATCAGAAAAGAAAGATAGTCTGAAAATATAAAGAAAAAGTGAGAATAATAATACATTCAACCTAGGTACCTACGTTAATCATAAAATGCAATGAAAATGAGAAAATAAAGGAAAAACAAAATTAGAAAATATCAGAGAATGTAATAAAAATTTATAGTTTTTAGACATTTATAGTATGAATAAGAATAAACACTGTAAAGATGGAAGAAACAGTTTTATGCAAGAAAATGTAGATAAAGATTAAGTAAGTAACAAAGAAATGTCGAAGTAACATGTGATATAGAGTAAAGATGAAATATATATTTGGAAGACACTAAGGAGAATAGATGAACGTAGAATTAACAGAGTAAGAGCTAGGTGTAATAAATAGGAAAGATGAAATAACAAGACCTGTACCCACCCACATATAAAAGTTGCAATTAATATGTAGAAGCAACATGCGAGTATATAGCAACTCAGGTATATTTACGCCTCGCAGTGCCAATAGTTAAATAGATGAGAACAAGAAATGATAAGTGTAATAATGTCAAGGCGAAGATGAAGAAATGAGTGAAATAATACGTAAATAAATTAATATATAGTGTAATGTCTAGCTGATCGAAGATGTCAAAAGAAAGAAACTAGCATGTAAAATAATAGGTCAGAGTTTGATATATGACAGCAAGAAATAGCATGTAAGTAAGAAATGAAGGGAGTGATAGAACAGGATTTATCAATTTGATTATAGGTATGAAATGAAGTTTGGTATAGGATAAGATATAGGATAAGATAGCAATTTGATATGAAATAAAGTAAGATAAAGAAAAGAATAACTCGTATATGTTTACTGTAGAAAGAAATTAGAATATTTTAACTCCTAGATATTAACTGAAGAAAGAAATGTGAGGAGAAAAGAGAAGAAGGGGAAATATAAAATAAATAAGATCATAAAGTTGAAAGCAGTTTTAAAATAGTGTTATTAAAACAGATAAACAAGAGAGAAGATCTCGACAGTAAAGAGTGATTTAAGTTGAGATGAGATGAGAGTGGCATGCAAGTAGAATAGCTAAACATAAAAATAAAGTGGTAAGAATGAAAAAAGATATCGATTGAAGAGGAGCATGCAAGAAGAAGGTGAATGAGTATGCGTTGCTTGTAAGACAGAACTTATAAGAAAGAATGATAATATTGACAAAAGAAAATGTGAAGATGTCATGCATGAATTGCCTTAGGTCCCGTAATGTTATTAGGTACTTATTATCAACATAGATGAACATCTCAATAAATTTAACACAACACAAGACAGTATCACAATCTTACTTTAGGGGATTCTTATTTGCTTATTTCTTATGTTGCCTTCAGTACGTGCAATTTAAATCAAAAGAAAAGCTCAGATTTCAATAGCAAAAATGTCGTCTGTAAATACCTACAAGTGAAGTGAAGGTGAAGAATAAAGGATGTTATATTAAAAGGTAAAGAATGAGTGATAATAAAAGCGTGAAAAAAGAAACAGAGTAATATGGTGAAAGAAGTTGAAAATAGAAATAGAAAAAGCATGTTTAAAAGGAGAATAAAAAAGTCAACATACAAGGCACGTATCACAGTGTACTTTAAAACTATAACAAATAAAAGGAACTCTCAAAGTGCATTAGAATTGTCCGTTTTTAACAAATGTGCGGCAATTCTTTTACTACCTTTAATACTGTCTTTGGTAAGATTCGTAGGCAAGTGCAATTACTTAGAGCTGTAGCAGCTCAAATATAAACCCTAAGCGGGTAAGATTTAGATTTAATATCCTGAATCATGGTTGTTGTTAATGGGGTAGTCGGCGTACCACCCGAATGCTCCATGGTCCCCCGTATGGGCCCCGAAGTCAACGTATTCTCCGAAGTCTGGGGCCTTTTCGGCGAATTGGACTAGTCCTGGATTGGAGGCCCCTGTTACTTCTTGACCTGGTTGTATTTGGATTCTCGCCGGTGCTGGTATTTTGGCTGGTATAGCTGTAACAATGGTAAAAGGTGAGAATATAATTCAAGTAAATTCATTGGGTGGAAAGAAATATTCAAGATTTGTATACCTGATTGCATTATGAAGGCAATCAATAGTTACTTAACTAGTGAATAAAAGCTACGGACTTTGACATTGTTACTCATTCGAATGGACTCAAGCATAAAAAAGCTCGAGCGTTATTTAACCATCGATCGAGGACGGAGTGAAAATTAAAAGTAAGGGCCTGAGTAGAACTACTTAATCGCGTTGAAGAAATGTCTATTTGGAGGAATAATGTCAAAGTCCGAAGCTTTTACTACCTAGCTACTACTTACTAGCGATTGTAAAGAAAAGCTTTTTATAATAAAACACTTCAGACAATGCATCGCAACAGAGAGAAAGGCCTAACTAAAATATCGAAGTCAAACAATAGTGCCGAGAAATTAATTGGATTCGAGAAAGGCACTATCACAGAATCACTTATAACAAAAAAGGTGTGTATTTTAACGAAACAAGTTTATTTTTCGGTTTTAGCACGGGTAGTTATTTATCAAAAAAAATCATATTACCTACCAATTTTTGAATTTTTAGGAATAACACGTAGTGTTACATTAGTGCAGTTTTTATGCGGATCCAAACTTTTTTGAAAATAATTTATAGAATTTTTGAAATCAATCGATGTACTTTTGGAGCCTATTCAATTCAAATATTTCCTCTTTATAATTACTTAGTACAAATTTTCGTAACTGCTGGTCAGATCAGAATAAAGAAGTAGCTTCTGTTTGCCAACATGGATTTGTCCAAACTACCCAGAGCCGCAAACATACGTGATTATCTCTGACGTAACGAAGTGGAAAGTAAAGTAAGTACTGCCGAGTTACAATACCTACCGGAAATTATCAACAAGATTCGTTTAGATCAGGACGGGATAAAGCATCTTTATGTTGTTGCGCAACTTGATAACAATGGAGGAAAGCTACGAATAGATTCGGTATTTAGTTCCATCATTTTGCTAAACCTAGTACCTACTCGTTCAAACGACTACTCTTCAAGAGTTAGTCACAATTTACTTGCGATGCAACGATGGGGAGATGATAAGAAATACATACTAGCAGTTACGAAATTGAGCAAATGCCATGCATGTATCTGCGATGAAATGCTCCAGCGTCAGAATGTGCATTTAACATAAATGATCATTACCTACACTATAATGTTTCTAAGACTTGATGTGCAAGGTGAAGATTGACCTTTCTATAAATGACCGGAAGAGTGAAAAAAAATAAAAGAAAGTAAATCACGACCATGACTGGCCAACAATGTAAATCTTCCGCGGAAAATGGCATGACTTCCGCAATTAAACTAAAGATGGAAGTTAGAAATCAATTCGATTTTATCTTTTACACTTCACTATTATTAAAAAGATATAAAATGATTGTTTGTAAATTGTATTGCTTGAGTAACTATCTGTGATACCAGTCTAAAATATTAACGCTAACTGTGACAGTTGCTGCCAGTAAAAAGTACAAGTTTTTTAAATGTCCGCTAGATCAGCTTTAGATAGCTATAGTAGCTAGCGTTTTTGATAAAAGCATAACGTTTTTGGAGTCTAAATTCAAAATTAGATTTATAGGTACACTAGCGTTCTGTAATATGATTTTAAAAACATGCCTATTATATTACCCATGACAGATACGCAGCAGATACGCAGGTGTCACTGTATTAAGTGGTAATAGACTTAGACTTGTTTGGGAAAGCGTGGAAAGTATTTTTAAAAAAACAATAAAAATTAAATTGATTTTGAATTTAATAATTAATGATTTTACAATGACGACTGAAATAAGACTGGGGCTTTGAGTCCGGAGTTCTCGCATCACAGGACGTCGATAAGAACGGTCTAGACGCTAAGTCAGCGTTAGATTCGTGAGAATCTAACGTGGGCGTTTCTTATTAAACAAGTGATGTCCGATCTTATGTGGACCTGAATACAGACCCTGATGCCATAACTCCTCCCTCCTGTAGTTCGAGATTATCCTCGGGATTATCTCGAATTTTCCCCCTTTTACAAAATAATTTCTTAACTCTATGTTTAAATGCTAACAATAAAAGACAAACAGTTAAAAGAACGCATAACGTTAAGTTTCCTATACTAACACTTTTATAATCTAGAGCACTATGATTAATTTCACTATCACTATAATTTTCACTTCCACTTTTCTGCAATAAGTAATTCAAGAACTGGATGTCAGCAAGATCAATTCCATTGAGATTGACGGGTTTTCTCTCGATATCCGATGAACGGGTCAATATTTTAGGTAAGTTAACAATAGGAATCTTTGTAAAGATTATGTCTTTTCCATGAGTGAGATGTCTTTTTAGTTTCAAATTACTAAATTTAACTTGACAATCATCGTCTAAAGTTATGAGATATGTTCCACAGATATTTTCCTGGATAATCTCGTTCTCGCAATATTTGGTGAGTGACGTTTCAGTTTTGGTGTAAATTATCCATCGATTAGGCTGTATGAGAAAAGCCTTGATTTCATTAATGATAACAGGAACCGGGTGACAGCTAGAGATGTTGGTAGAAAATGTCATGAGCTCCGTGATGCATAAGTCTTCCATAAGTGACGGATCATTGCTCTCAAAGCACAGGAAACGAGCTTCATCGATTTCTCGGCATGACTGGGAGAGCGGCTTCGCTTTCAACCCTTTCATTAGGATGTAAGGATATTTAGGGAGTATAAGGACTGTCTGGTGGGTAACTCTATCGTCAATTGGTAAAGGTGTCAATTTAAAATAGTTAAAAACTTCATTTCTTATTAATGGTATTTGCATTATTAACTTTATCTGATTTTGTTTTATATACGCTTTCATTTCTATACACTGTTCTAATTTTACAATGTTTTCTTGATTTACAGGATAAACTAATTTACTAGTTTTTTCGATTTCTTTTAACAATACAATCAGTTCATTAGTATCTAAAATAGATGGATGTAATAATTTATTCCTAGCAAAAGTTATAGCCGTTTCAATCTCATTCAATCGCATGTAGAGAGTCTGGAAGTTATGTAAAAAGACGTTATAAATGTGTATAATTTTGTTAGCAGTTTGGGTTAATTTAGAATTATTTAAACCACGATTTAGATCTTGAATACTAGTCTCAATTTGAATGAAATTGCTTTTGGTAGAGTTGGCTATTTCAGAAAGTTTACCCATCATTTCAGCGACTATTGTCATTTTCTTATCAACGGCATCTTGCTTAGATTTTACTTCATGAATTAGCTTTTCATACAACACAGCGTCGTCATTATCCAAATTACCTGTAATTGTCTTGATAAAAGTACCAAGAGGATTTATGAGACCGCGCTTAGATCTTACCGATGGAATCAATTGCTCATACTTTTCTAAAGTTATATTCATGTTAAAATCAGTTTCCAATTCTACTTCATTAAAATCATAATCGAAAATTTTGATATCATAGCAGTTTTGAACTTGTCTCTTAAGTCTTACGTAACTATCGATATTTAATTCCAATTGATCATGGATGTGTTGTAAGTCTAAGATTTTGATTACAGTCCATGTATCGTGGCTAACAACAGCTTGACCTTCCTTTACAGGTAACAGCCCTGGGTTCTTGTCAATCAGCTGCAGTTGAAGGGCCTGGCTGTGGATCACTAGGACTGCCAGAAGGACCAACCTGTGGAGGACGTCTTATATCTTTAATTGGAACTTTTGTATTCCTATTATGAGTAGTTACTGGTACAATATTTCGTTGAATGGCTCCGATGACTTGAGCTTTCTGATATCGAGGTTTATCTTTACTACGCCTAGTATTCACTCCTTTGATAAATACCGTATCGCCTACATCTATGTCAAAATCCTTTTCTCCACCACGTTTTTCGATGGCCGCTGATTTTTTATCGATTATTTTCTCTGTAAGATATTCGTACAAAAATTTTGTTCGTTTTGCGTGTTCTTTAACCAATTGTTGCGTAAACTGTTTATTAAAATCTACATGAAATGCGCTATTACTTTCTGTGTGGCCAAAAACTACTTCGAAAGGTGTAAGACCGGTGGTAGAGTGGATAGAATGATTATATGACATTATAGCGTAAGCCATAATAGATGCAGCATCAGTGATTTTTTGTTCGTACTTTGCTATACGGTAAATCTCTATAAGGGTTGAATGGAATCTCTCGACTATCCCCATAGAGTTGGGGTTATGTGGAGTACCGATGTGCAGGTCGATTTTATAAAATGACATCATTTCTTTCATCAATGTATTATTAAACTCGGTCCCTGGATCCGAGCTTATTCTACAAGGTGTTCCGTATAAAGAGAAGTATTTTATGAGTGCTCTTATCGCTTCAGGGGTGGATTTAGTGCTGATTTCAAACGCTTGACCAAGTTTGCTGAAGGCATCTACTATTGTCAGGTAATGTTTTCCGTCGATTGAGAATGTATCTATAAATAATTCCTGAAAAGGTTTAATTTGAGTTTGTGATAGTTGTAATTCCGGTTTTAAAGGTTTTCGATCGTATTTCATTTTTTTACAAAGTTCGCATGCGTTGATAATACTGGCTACTGTTTGATCCATGTTATTCCAGTAAAAGGTACGTCTTAGATGTACTAACGTTTCTTTTATTCCCCTGTGACTGTTCTTACCTTCGTGATATTTGAGCACAATGTTTCGTTGTTCTTCTTCGCTATCTACATAAACTACTCTCTTAGTACACTCATAGAATTTAACCGTGCCCTTTTGAAAAAGTGACAGGGTGACTTCTGAAAATTGTTTGCGGTGTAATGAGTCTTCAAAATAAAAGAAATATTTTATTTTGGGTCGAATATAGCCTTTCAGAAATCTTTTTACCAAATCCGAGTTATTTGTTGGTAAGTGTACTTCCAACACCTTTTGTTTTGACCTAGATATGTCTTTTACCGACAATTCATTTCTGTTCCAAGAATGAACCAGAATCTGGTTTGGTTTCGTGTCAATGGCCTCTTGGAGGATAAGAATACCATCAGTATCTAAGTCACGCGCCGAATGTACCGTGCCTATGCTTTCCGGCTGACCTTCAGAGGCAGTGGCAGTGCTACTACCCAAAGATGGAACCGAATACGGAGATCGCCTACCACCCGCTACTGACTTATTGCTTTTTTCCGATCCAGATGATATTGTTATCGGAGACGGTGTTCTTTGACGAGGGGTAGAAACTCGAGAATTGTGCTTTTCATCTTTACCTAACCGAGCAATTTCTTTGGTTAAATCGTTTATGTGTTGCTGGAGTTTTTGCTCCTTACTGTCAAAATTTACCTTCATTGAAACATCATCATTCTCTCCTAGCACGTTTAATCTAATTCGAGATAAGGCATCTGCGTTTGAATTTAGTCTGCCTTCCTTATGTTGAATATCATAATCAAATTCCGATAATCTTAATTTCCATCGTGTTAATTTACTATTGGGTTCTTTTAAAGATTTAAGCCATGTTAAAGGTCTGTGATCTGTATAAATCATGAATTTACGTCCATATAAATAGGGACGAAAATGTTTCACAGCCCATACTATTGCAAGAAGTTCTTTTTCGATGGTACTGTATCTCGTTTCGGCGTCATTCAAAGTCCTACTCGCGTAAGCTATCGGCTTATCATTCCCTTTAGGTCCTTGCGATAAGACAGCGCCTATTGCAAAGTTGGAAGCATCCGTCGTGAGTACAAATGGCTTGGAAAAGTCAGGAAATTGCAAGAGCGGCGCGTTTGTTAAAAGCTCTTTACACTTTTCAAATGCGTCGATGTATTCTCTTTTAGTGTAATCAATTTTATTCCTTTTTTTTAAACAATAGGTAAGTGGTTGTGTCAATTTAGCAAAATCTTTAATGAATTTACGGTAGTATCCTACTAGACCAAGGAAACTTTTAATTTCTGTTGTTGTTTTTGGTAAAGGAAAATTCATGACTGCTTTGATTTTATCATCGTTAGGTAAAAGGCCGTCCTTAGTGATGGTGTGACCTAAGTAAAGGACTTCTTTTCTGAGAAATTCGCATTTATCAAGGGTTACTTTCAAATTCGTTTCCCTAAGCTTTTCGAATATTTTTCGAAGTTTGTCTACATGTTCTTGCAGGCTTGAGGAATATACTATGATATCGTCAAGATATACTAAGCAGTGGATACCCTGAAGACCTCGCAGTATATTATCCATCGCACGTTGAAACGTCGCTGGAGCTGTTTTCAAGCCAAACGGTAGCCTTTTAAATTCATAATGACCCGTCTGGGTTGAAAAAGCAGTCTTTGGTCTATCCGCCTCATTAACTTCTATTTGATGATACCCACTAGCAAGGTCTAAAGTGCTAAAGTATTGAGCTTTGCCAATCTTATCAAGAAGATCAGTGATGTTGGGTAGCGGATACTTATCATCGACTGTGATCTCATTTAGGCGACGATAATCGATCACCATTCTATATTTTCTTTCCCCAGATGCGTCTAGCTTTTTTGGAACCAGATGAACTGGAGCGCTCCATGGAGAGTGTGAGTCTGTAATTACGTTATCTGCCAATAGTTTTTCTACCTGTTTATTAATTTCTTGATTAAGAATAGGTGGGTGTCGATATGGTCGAATGTAAATCGGGTCTTCGTTGGTTGTCCTGATGTTATGTTTCACTTGATTCGTGAAGGACAAAGGAATCTTGTCGCTATAAAATATGTCACGGTATTCGTTGCATAATTTATATATGTTTTCGCGCTCTTCCTTATTCATGTGATCTAACCGTAACTTCCCTAAGTTTTCTTTCAAAATGTCATCAATCATGCATTCATCTTTCGTAAAATTTACCTCACATTCCTCATTTTCGAATACAGTGACTTCAAATGGTTTCTTTAACTGAAATTTATAGGTTTTATCTGTTACATTTTGAATGACCGTTTCTGCAAAATAGTTCTCACACTTAACTAAAGCGGTAGGCATGCGGACGCCTTCCTGAAACTGAAGAAATTCAATAATGGCATCACCTGTTTTCAGCGTCGTGGGGATTTTAACTCTAGTCTCAGATCGTGGCGGTACATCAATCTCATAAGGTGGATTATAGACGATTGGAATAGCCGCATTGTGTGTTACTAACATTTGGTTGCACATATCGATGTTAGCTCCTAACTTCTTCAGGAGGTCGGATCCTATCAAGCCATCATATCGTCCATCAACATCATAAACGTAGAATTTATGAGGAAGTGTACTTCTAAAGGTCTTAAGTAGTGGTATGTATATGATCTCATTATGCATGCTTTGAGCATGAGTACTTACCACTGTGAACGGCTCGTAGTATCTGAATTCGTTGAAGAATTTATGCGCCTTTGCAGGGCTTATAAAAGACCTACTACTTCCGGTGTCAATCAAAAACTTTGCGCCTATTTCAGGGATGTCAATGTGAGGCAATTTTAATATACTGTTACAATAGTTTAGATTTATCATTTCACCGTATCGTTCGAGGCCTTTTCCTGAAAATTTTCAGGTTTCTGTTCCATTGTTACTTTATCCGTGTTTGTTATTTCCGCATTAAAGGAGTTGGCGTTATTTCCATCGAGCTCAATGTAGTTGCAATCACCTACTGGATACTCTACATAGTCATACATATCATTCATACTCGTGTCATAACCATAATCACTATCAAATCCAGTGCCATCCATGAAATACAGATCATTCGCAATCATGTTTTGTCTAATCGGGGCAGTGCGCATTGATACATCGGTATCTTGAAGCCTAGGTGCCTGAACCTGTTGTTGGGGCGCACCAAATTTATTTTGGTTTTGAGGTTGGTTTTGTGGCATACCGAATTTGTAAGCTCCATATTGAAATGGTGCACGTTGCGGAACAGCCTGAAAGCCTGTGCCGAAATTACGTTGCGGTAAATTCTGAGGTATACCAAAACGAAAGCCTTGAGGAGGCGATGCGAATCGCATTTGTGGAACAAAGTTTGGTCTGAATCCACCTTGATTTTGAGGAATGCCGAATCTAAAATTGCTATGGGGAATTCCAGGTCTGAAGTTGTTTTGTGGAATGCCAAATTTAAAACCCTGGCCTTGAGCCGCCGCCGGATTTGACTGAGCAGGCATGGGTTTTGGTGCGTTTTGTGAATTTTGCACACTTGGTAACTGCGTCGCAGTTTGTTTTAGTAACTTAGTCTTTGCATCATACTGAAATTTGAAATTTACCTCTTCCGTTACAATGCTCAAAGCATTTTCCAAGTTAGAGCAAGCTTTTAACCTCACAATACGAATCATGTCCTCTGGTAAGTTGAACAAAAACGTATTTAGAGCCATATTATTATACACAATCATTTTCGCAGCTTTGATTCCTTCATCGGTAAGTCTATTGACTTTCGCAAACAGAGAGCTACGCACATTCTGAATTCTATGACAAAACTGTATGTATGTTTCCCCTTGCTTGATTTTTAACTGTTCGAGTTCAATAGCTATGCACTCCTCTGATCGAGGATCACCGAAATGTTGCGTAAGTAGCTCCTTTAGTACATCGTATGACTTTATATTCGGGTGGTCGCTAAGTAGAGTCGCAGCTCTACCAGTAAGTCTACTCGATACTGCATGAAACAAGTACAGATCTTGTTCCAAGTTTCCCGAAATAGATGCACCCTTAACCACATAATCGCATTTAGAAAGGAAAAGGTTCAAGTGATTTTCCTCTCCGTCATATTTAGGAATAAGCGACAAAGTGTCTTTTGGTATTGCCTTGACAGTCAACATTTTGCTTATACTAATTTAATCTATTAATTACTATTCTATGTCTGAAAATAACCTACTTCACAATTATTTTATTCACTGATTTTTAGTTTTTCTAATTAAAATTTAAAATTAATGTAATATCTTAAAAATACACTGGTTCACCAATTTTTGTGCAAACCAATAAGCCTATTTTAGAGCTAAATAAAGTACTTAAAACTACACAAATTAATCGCGAGAATGACGGAATGCCGATTTCTAGTGCAAACCAGTTTGCCAATTTTAGTGCAAACAAAATCAGATAAACGCAATTAATAAGCCCGACGATTTAAGTTCGAGGAAAAAGGTGGAAAAGACACAGGAATATAAACACAGGAAGTGAAAAGGTTTACTCACAAGCTGCTCGATCCCATGTCCTCCAGGAGCCGAATCAGTGTCACAATCACGATCACACGCGTTCACCGGGAGTCGAATTTATTTGGTTCTTGGTTTCCACGTCCGCGTAAAGACGGTTCCGGAACGTCGCTTCGGTTTTTACGATTGCGAATTCACGGGAAATGCGTGGAAATCCTACCGGCTGCGCCAGACTTGTTTGGGAAAGCGTGGAAAGTATTTTTAAAAAAACAATAAAAATTAAATTGATTTTGAATTTAATAATTAATGATTTTACAATGACGACTGAAATAAGACTGGGGCTTTGAGTCCGGAGTTCTCGCATCACAGGACGTCGATAAGAACGGTCTAGACGCTAAGTCAGCGTTAGATTCGTGAGAATCTAACGTGGGCGTTTCTTATTAAACAAGTGATGTCCGATCTTATGTGGACCTGAATACAGACCCTGATGCCATAACTACTTAGTTTTCTGTTCTGTATGCAGTTGGTACACTCGCGATTCACCAATCATGCGCATCTAGCAATCGACCAATGAGTGACAATGACTTACACAAATTTAATTTAAAAGTTTATAAAAAGAACGTGTTAAATCTTTGTTAGCACGACATAAAAGCCTTTGTTAAGCAAGTAGGTAATGTGAAAGGCCTGTAGTGTAGATCTTTTGCTCATAAATATGCAGCGATAATGTATTGAATGTAAAGCGAACCAGTTACGGGCTACGGGCAGTGAAAGTGTCCTTCGACTTGGAAAGTAGCTGGTTCAATGCCTTTGGAGATAATACATAATTTTGGTGCATGTAGTGTGGCTTAGAATTTACAGCACCCCGATTTCTTCCTGCGGGTGTCATAAAAGGAGAAATTATCTACTTACCCGCTTCTTCAGCATTATTTAGAATCTTTAAAGTTACACAACCTTATTTGTTTTATTAATATTTACCTATGTAAGTTTATAGTGTAAATAGTATTGTGGTTACTAAAATTAGTAACCACAGCAGTTATATATATAAACATATAAGGAGGTAAAAGAGTAGTAGAGCAACTACGTATATGATATGGATGAATAAAGTTTTTCATAGTTTCTACATATGAAAATTAATAGAAGCCTGCTATTTGTAAAACCTTAAATAAAATACATAACCAATGTGATTTCTGGCATGAACTATAGGCATGAATTGCAAGTATTTAAACCAGCTGATTAACAAGAGGAGGAAAAGAGAAATCGGAAAGGTCGCGCTGATCTTGATCTATAAGATTAACTGAGTTAACAACGCTGTCACTCAATTGTTTGGCTTTTGATTATCCGGAACGAGAGGCCAAAGAGCAGATTGAAACTTGACACAATAATAACAAACAATCTTCAGCTTATATATATATATATATATATATATTGTTTTAATAAACTCGACAAATGGTTACGAGACAAAAATATCAAACTATAAATGTGACGCAATGACAAAATTCAACACTGTATGATATAGACACAAAAGCCATAAGCTGCTCGTCATATTCAAATAAAAAATTATTTTGTATCAAGTATTGATCTGGTCTTTAGCCTTTCCTTCCGGATATCAAAGCTTTTAGTTCCGGTATACCTGGCTAATGAATAATAATAATTAAAATAAACCACAAACAATCTAGAGTTATATAACTTACGTTGCCTCTGATACGACTGCAAAAGCGGCGGCAGATCAGCGTGATATTGTAGCGGCGGCGGCGGAGGCGTCAGTATTTGTCTCGGCACCCTCCTGACGCCCAAGTCCCGAAGGTCTAGGAAGGCTATCTGGTCTGCGGGGAGAGCTATGTAGGACGGCATGGCGGAAGTCGCTGCTGCTAGGGTGACGAGGATTAAAGAATTCTGGAACAATGGAGAAGATTGGTGAGGTTGGCTTCATCACAAGATATAGAAAGGTTGGACAATATGACAATTTCAAGAATCAAGTTCCAGAATCTACCAACGTTGGTATATCTACAAATATATTTACCGCTATTATTTTATAATTTTCTGCTTGTTTACTTAAATCACTTAGTTAACAATAAAGACTGTTCCTTCATTTCTCCTCCGCAAGTGAGCAGTCTTTAAAGCTACATGCGGGGACACCTAAATGGTTAAGAGAGACTGCGTACGTACGCACAATAAAGTAGTTTAAAGGTTTTGATACTCGTAAATTCCGATGATCGTTTTCTATGTATAATAAAAAATATCTATCTATGTAATAATATTGTATTATGTATATCAGTCATCTAGTACCCATAACACAAGCTCTGCTTAGCTTGGGGCTAGATGATGCTGTGTGGGTCAGCCAATAAAGCGTATTAAACTATTCTCCGAGTAAAGTATACCTACTACAGCAATAAGTTTTATAGGCAATAATATAATATAGTTGTTATACGACGTACTCTTTAAATGTTACAAAGATTTAGAGATGTGATAGTTTTTGAGCCACCAAAAGGGACACTTTCTGTACCATTTCTTATAAATACCTTTTAAAAATAAGTCTCCTAGCTTCTTTCATAAGCACAGCCCTATTTTTGGTGTATTGTACCTTCGTAGATTTTTCCGCATTTGGGATCGCTATGAACCTTAAGTTTACATAAGTGTACTAAGCGTCTGTCCTATAAACTCAATAGAAATCGATTATTAAAACTGAAGTTCGTACGTATTGCGTCACGTACCATAATGTAGTAATGGTAGCAAGAAAGTACATAATTATGGTCCACTTTCCTAACGTTACAACACCGGCGCGACAGTACCAGTGTGTACAGTTCACAAGAAAAGAGCAACTTGATTATTCTACTAACATTATAAACGCGAAATTTTGTAATATGAACCATGTTTGTTACTCTTCACACAAAAACTACTAAACGGATTTTGATGAAATTTGTACACAGATAGTTTATGTCTCCCTTAAATAAAAACAACACTAAGCTGAACTGAGGTCTTGTATGTTGTATGTTAATTTTCTGTTGGGAGTCCTAAATAAATAAATAAATAGATAACAAGTGTAAAACAGTGCTTTTGGCAATAGCTTAAATAGTCCTATTATACCCAGTAGTATCTAAATCAACAAGGGTGATGATGATTATGGAGCTAAAATGGTAAAGTTGAACTAGATAAGTCACAGCTGATCGAGCCCAGCGACCATGGGTACCAGTATTGAATCGATCATTGCAATATCAGTAGCTCCAGTTACGTGCCCGGGTGCGCTTGCGAAAGTAAGGTAACTAATTGGAGTGGTTGGCGCTCCTTGCGTAACACCGCGACATGCGCATTTTAGTAATGTTATTTTTAGTTTATTTGTTTTGCTCACGAAGTACTAAATGGGGATTATGTTAGCTGTGGCCCGCTGCTTTGCTCCTGTAGAAAAGTATGGGGCAAACTTGACAGTGATAAATTAGACGCGTTTCAGGACGACTAGTCTAGTGAGTAGACCGTAGTTGGATCCAAAAATATGAAAAGACATAAAGAGATCTTTGCTCGGCAGTGGCACAGTAATGGCTCTTTAAAAACTGGAGGTAGAGTTATCCAATATTTTCTTCGAATGGTAAAAGGGAAGACCCTTTTGTGCTTTTGTGTGGGGACATCCTAATGTTCCCTTTGCCATGCACTGATACAGTAAAAAGATCTTAAAATCCCACAAGAACTGGTGCTAAAGGAAGAGATTTCATATTTCTCTAAGTTTGTTCTAATTAATTAACTTATCTATATCGTTAGTAATCTAGTGATTTCTCAACAAACAACCATCGAAGTCAACCTTCTTTTATAAACTTCTGTGAATTACACGTTACTAAATAGTGATTTTATCCCATTGTTAGGCTTGAGTGATTCACACAATATTTATCAACAGTTGATCAATTCACACGGTGATATAAAATTACTCTGCAGATTCTTACCACAGACTTACAAATTATACTCCACATTGTTAGCAATTTCTTAGCGCGTTTCTTGTAGACTTTTTCATCTTTCAAACTAATGACAGCAAGTTAGCGAAGACAAAACCTATTTATGGAGGTGATTACGATAATAACTGGGCAAACTGTATTAACATAATGGTTCACATTTAGGTAGGTGTTTTGATTGATCTTTGGCCTATTCAAACGAATGTCGAAAGGGCTAGAGCCGCCCACTTCCAACCTTCAAGGCTTGGCTAGCCGTATTAGCGTTGGAAACTTCTACCTACGTTTTATAAAGGTACCTACAAAGTTTAGACGCTTTCCTAATAAATTGATAAGTGTGGGATGGTCAGATGTGCGTTCTGGGATTGTTATTCGAAATCGATGGTGCTTACGCAATAATGGGACGGACATTGTGCAAAAGATAATTAACTTTTTACGTCTTCCGTTCCATTCCATGTCAAAAGTACATTATGTTGCGAAATACTTAAGTAATTTTGTCCAGAATATTTTCACTAAGGTAACTTTAAATTTTGTGAGGCAAGAAAAACGCTTTGATACAGTTGGGAGACAAAGGTATTCTAATGTAGACGAAGGAACATCATGAAGTCTAAATATTGTAACAGAAAGAACAATAATGCTGGACAATCCACACAGCATCATCTGGCCCCAAGTGAGCATAGCTTGTGTTCTGAATACTAAATATATAGATAAATATTATTTATTATACATAGAAAAAGTCCAGAACACCCGGAACAAATATCTGCAGATCGTACAAACATTTGTCCAGAGGCAGGAATCGAACCTGCAACCTCCGGCGATGCAGGTACTTCACCCACCACAGAGGTCGACAAAGGTAATACATATGTAGGTATTAGGTTAGAACCAAGTTATTGTAATCCGATCGACTTTAAAGCATTCGAAAACGTTTGTTGAATAACAGATTTTTATTACATGCATTTAGAAAGCTAGGTGCTATTTCATGGACCTCACGATTTTAGTTTAACGAGATCAGAATGGTTACACAATCGTTTTATTTTTGTATCGATTTTACGTGTTTCGATTTATTATTTCATGTTAGATAACACACAGACAACAAATAGCGTGTTGGGGACGCTTCCGATTGGTCTCACTTCACTACATAGTATAAAACAAAGTCGCTCCCCGCTGTATGTCCCTATGTACGCTTAGATCTTTAAATTACGCAACGGATTTTGATGCAGTTTTTTTAATAGATAGAGTGATTCAAGAGGAAGGTTTATGTGTATAACATGCATGAGTATCAAAATTGCACCCGTGCGTAGCCGGGACGGGTCGCTAGTAGTATTTATATATGGGTCTGTTGAGCTACCGTTGATTGATTGCAATGCAACAATCCTTAGCTAGATCCATTGTTTCAATTGTTAATTCTAGTTATTATTTGTTTTTATCATTTGATTGTAGTTTTCGTTTTAATAAAATTCTTATGTACATTATTTGATAATAACTTATAATATTAAAATGATATAAGATAGAACTTATAATATCAAAATTATTATAAGTTAAATAGTATATATACAAGAACTTTATTAAAAATGCTTATTAGGGGAGGCCCATGTCCAGTAGTGGTTAGTGTGGACTAACCACTACTGGAATAATTCAATAGCTGATAAATATCCCAGATTTCAATTACTTTATTTCTTTCATCATCAGCCCTTGAGGGGAGGCCTATGTCCAGTAGTGGTTAGTCCACTTATTGAATGAATAATTGAATAGCTAGTTAGTCCACTACTGGACATAGGCCTCCCCTCAAGGGCTGATGATAAAAGAAATATTTTTTTTAATCTGAGATATTCATCAGCTGTTGAATTATTCATTCAATAAATTTATTACTGTACTTTAAACGCGATTTTATAGTTAAATTTCAAGTTTTGCTTGATAAGTAGTGCACTTAATACGTTGGTAATAGAACAAGATTTTCAATGTTGTTCCGCGTACATGTCTCATAACCTTCAGTCTGGTGAAAGGTTGGAGAAATACTACATTAAGTAGGTAGGTAAGTACCGACTACAATGCAACTCGCTCGTTTGTTGGTACAAATAAATTCAACAAAAAGCAATTTGTGTCTGTCACATTATATCAAGGCTAACTTTGAAATGGAACGTTTTCGGCGGGTCTCGAGGTTGCCATTGTCACCCGCCGAAATCTTTATTAGGTGTCTTGAAGTTCTATTTTTTGACTTAGAACATCTGTTTTTCAGCAGAATATTAGAAAATATTAGTAAGTCTATACTAATATTAAAAAGAGGATAGATTTGATTGTTTGTATTTTTGGATTGAGTGGGCTCTGAAACTACTGGACCAATTTGGAAATTATTTACCTAACCATAAGAGTCCCAAAATTGTCCCAGATGAACATAGGTTTTAAAATTTTTACAAAAAAGTTACGGATCCGTATTAATATATGTAACTAAGTATGTTTGTGTGTGCAGAATTTATAATTTTTATAAATATCCTTGCGAAGGCACAAGGTTCCTTAAAAAAACGTATTTATGTCAAAAATAAGAAAAGACACACTAGAGCTTTTACAAAAAGAATCGTAGTGCTTACATTTTATGGAGCGCTCTTTACGCTTAAGATGTTAATACTTTCTATTATTGGTTAAACATGGTAATGGTGAAACATTTCGATAAATTTCATGCATTATCTCCAAAAATAAATGAATTATGCATTAATAATCTAATGCATATTTTATATTCGGAATTTGTGTTGCTCAAGAAACCTTGATAATAATACATTGGATTCGCAAAAAACACATAATCAAGATGTGATGTTGCTGTATTGTTTAAAATGTATAAATTAACCGATGTCAGGGATATTGAGTTAATTTATCAGAAGGTTGACATGAAACAAGTTCTTGTGATTTTTTGTAGGTTATGATTTAATTTATAGGAATTTTCCTACATAGTTTAATCAATTCAAGGTTCAGAGACAAGTATACGACCTACATATAGATTTAGATTTTCATTAGTACATTATATCTCTATCATTATCATAGAGCAACGCGGTCCTCCGGCGGACCGGAGGGGAGTGGCCATAGCGTTATTTGTCGATTCAACATTGTCAGGCAATTTTGGCGGGGGGGGGGGGAATCTGCGCTGCGCACTCATTTTCATACGAAATTAAAAATACTCTAACAAATTCACCCACACATTGATACATTCTGTCACAGAATGAACTAGTTTTATAGTACGTGTAGGTCCGCGTGGACTTGTACTTTTGACAGAGGGGAAAGCTGCGTATGGCTACTCCCCTCCGGTCCGCCGCCGGCCGGGGGCCCGCGTTGCTCTATGATCATTATATCTATTAAACATACTTGTCAATAAGAAGCGGTATATAAACCAATTGTTTATCGAAGTAGGTAGGTAGGTACCTACGTATGTTATTTTTTGCTATCCCGTATGCAGTTACAATTGCATTTCATTTTATTTTTATAAATAAATATAGGTACCTATATAAAAAAATCGGGGTTAATTTATTTTCATTATTATAAATAAATAAAAATATTTTTTGGTTATTTAATTTTTAGCAAAGTTGTGAAAACAGACTAACAACAAGTGTGCATTATGAAACTAACCTGATACAGTTATCAGACCTACCTAACATAAACATTTGTCATGTTTAAGTAACTTATCGAAGCTATCGTTCCATAAACCAACTTTATTAATTCCCAACTGAGCCCAACTACCCAGAGAGGTAAAACCTAATAAGGTAATCGGATTAGTGAATCCTGAAACTTGAGTAAAAAAAACAAGTACCAGATTAGATATAATCTTTACATTTATCATTATCTTTGTTAATAAAGTATTAAAAATACGATGATGTTGTTAATCTAACGCAACTGGTAACTGGGTTAAGTAGCTACAGCAATACGTAATTTTAATTATATTCATTGCAATTACATGAATGAAACTAATTAAAAATGACCTTGCGCAAATCAGTCACATCATGCTCTGATTGTTTTGTGCTAAATTGGGTAAAAACAGATAAATAATTTAACTAAAATAAATGTACCTATATAGATACTTTATAAAGTAATAATTTACGCAGAGGTAGTAGAGACGCAAAATAAGAATAGATAGGGAATCTAATTATATTTGCGACGACGAAAGCTCTACCTGAGCGCGATTAAATCTTTTGTATGCAGGTTTACAGATTTCAGGTTCCAATAGCTTTATATCATTACGCTCACTAAATAAGCAAAAATATTTCTTTTACATGTAGTAATTATTATGTAACATTTGTAGTAATTATTATCAAATAAGAAATAAGGTGTTATTGATTTTCTGTTTATATTCACTAACAGGAAGCTCAGTTGCTTCAGATGAAAGATTATAGCACGCAATTAGCTCTATGATTTTCCTACCTTTTGTAACCTATATGATTTCTTTCATGTACATAGGTACCTATTATATTTCACCTACCTATTCATGTATTGTGAATATCTCAGTTTTTCAAAAAGCTATTGTAGCTTTTTGAAAAACTTGGAATTGAATGGAATGTGATTAAGAAAAATAAGAATAAAAAATATAATTATTTACAAAAGGCACAGAGGATACACAAAACAATACATAGTCGTTTATCGTAGTAGATAGAAACTATAAAACTTGAAGTAGGAAGTCTCACTTGCTCATTTTTATATTTTTAATAAATTAAGATGATAAATATCAAAATTAAAGAATCACAGAGAGGATAAAATAAAATAGAAAATAGGTGATAGAACCATGATATTACTTTAGTTAGATCAGCAAAATTTGTAAAGATCCCATTTCTGGCACAATCAGGGTTTAAATTTACTAAGAAGGGTGTCATTCAAAAGATAATCGTCCAATTAGCAGCTTCGTTGCGATAACTTTAAAAAATTCTGTCAATAATCTAAAATTTTATTAAAATTCAATCGTCCGATTATCTTCTCGAAGAACACATGTTTTGGTCAGTAATTAGAGCTCAGATTATATCACTAATCCAAAATTATAAAACACAAATAAAGAAAGTGAAACGGAACGTAACTGACCATTGCCGCCGTCATGTTGGTACGTAGCAACACTGTTCTTTCCCGCGCTCGCACGGTAACTGAGCCCGGTTTGGAGGCTGTTACATTTTTTATAGCGGTTCGACAGACAAAGCAGTTTCACTTTCTACAGCCGCCTTCGGACGTGGTCTACTTTGCCATGGCGTAAACAAAGGGTCGAATTACCTTTATCGGTAACTTAGGTTGGGATAGGGTTTAGCAAAGAGTTTCGGTCTCGTTTCAAGCCTTCCATTGATTTCATTTATCGTCTTGTACCTAGTTCGTTATTTGTTTCCAGCCTCTTCCCTAGATTCCTTTTTCAAAACTCCCAGGATGCATTTGTTTTTAAGATTCATGATTTCAGCTCACTAGCGCAAGAAGTAGGGTTCAAAATCAAAATTAAATCATTTATTTGCAGACAATGGATACAAGTTGGCATGCTGCATGCAGCTATACACAGCTTTGGTTATTTCCCTTATATTTTTTTATACCTACATAAAGTTCAGACTTTTTTAGCAGTTTGTCCACAATTTTGAAATGAGTGTTCAAAATCATTACTAAATTCTCAAAGATTTTGCCAGAATCATAATGGAAAACTATTTTAGCTTCTTATCTTGTCTAACAGAGCTGTAGAGATTAATGTCTACTCTACTTCGAACCTAAGCATCGATAAGAGCTGGCCAAAAGCGGCTCCACAGTCGTGACTGGAGAAAACTCGTTCCCCAGGGCCTTGCCGATCACGATTGAATGTAACAAAAGCACTGATTCAAATTAAAGGTCGCTAATTCAATTCATTCAGTATGGTTCCTACCTACTTATTTAGACCGGTCATAATAGGTAGGTATATATGACAATTATTATTGCCACATTGGTAAGGTTGTGGTCGAACAAAATAAAGTTTTTCCTTAGTTTTCCTCAGCCAGAAACGAGGACAAAGGCTACCAAATTTACCCAACCAATAATCAGGTTCATAAATAAAAGAAAAGTCTATGTACGCTCATGGTAAATTTTTTGCCGGTTTTTGCTTGATCTACAAAAAAATGTTAACAAAGTGGGTAGGTATACAAAACTTGACTGGGGTTTATTTCCTTTCATTTAGATCTGGACGACCTTCTCCGATGAAATAACGTTCTGTTTAATTTATGAAGGAACTGCTTTGTCCTTAAAATAAACTGCTTGAGTTTATCAGCCTACACTGTATTTTACTTCAAAATGTTTTGTATTTAGGCGTATTTATTATGAATGTTAGCGGGTTAACTGCGACCTGGTGTTCTTAACCTAACATATATATATAACACAAAATCTGTAATCGTAGTTAGCTAAAATTAGAAAAGTCAGCGAGTTAGAATAGTCAGAATATTACAAGCAAAAGATTAATAAAAGGGCTGTTTTATGGTTATGTCCCTTTTTTAGTATCAAACTTTGATACAGGGCGTCCCACGGATTTCCCATACGAAATGTGGGGAAATTACCTCAAATATTGTATATGAAACATTTTATTGAGAGAAGAAAAACAATTTAAACTTAATTCATAGGTTTTTAAACAGTTACATGGTTGAACCAGGAATAACCCGCTAGTACACGAGAAAAATAATTAAAAAACTGTTGCTTTATGCTATTACCTACCGATCGAAAGGTTACATGTAAGGATTATATTTTGCTAAATAACGTAGTATCAGAAATAAAAGAAAGGCCTTCGATCGTTATTCAGTAAAATGTAGATACTTTCCCTCCATATGGCATTGCCGTGGGACGCCCTGTATATATGTCATTATCATTATAACCATTATTTTATAAGAATTTTATTATCTATAACTCATTGCAAAATAACTTTATAGTTTTTATAACAAATAAACATCTTTATATCGTATGTAAGTAATATTAACATGTTGCTGAACTTGACCCAGCACAGATGCAGTTCTGCAGATAAATGTCAAATATTCCTGTCCAGTATTGCCAGCTGGGTTTTAAATTACCTCGCGGTGACGTTTCATGCACCACATTACACCTGCATTTTAGCACCATTTAGTACTTATAAATAAATAAATAATGCTGGATAATTCACACAGCATCATATAGCCCCAAGCTAAGCAGAGCTTGTGTTGTATAATGGGTACTAGATAAATGATATACATAATAATATAGGATTACCTACCTACATAGAATATTTCTTATCATAGATACTTACGTAGAAAACGACCAGAACACCCTGAATAAATATTTGCAAGTCCAAATATTTGTCCGAGGCGGGAATCGAACCGCAACCTCCTGCGTCAGTGCTTTGAATTTCTATACTAATATTATAAAGAGGCAAATTTTGATTGTTTGAATTCAATAGGCTCCGAAACTACTGGACCGGTTTGAAAAATTCTTTCACCATTAGAATCCTGCATTATCCCTGATAAACACAGACTATAGAATATTTTTCAAAAAGTTAAGGATCCACAAGAAAACCTCAATATTAAAACCATGCGCTTTAATTCAACATTTTGTAATAGCGTCCGTCTCGATTGCTTTTCACCACGACTCTGCCAGTGTCAATTATGGAGTGTCATAAACTTTCATCACGGGGGTGCGGGAGGAAAGTCCATGATTTGGTTTATTTTAATAAATATAGTGATTCAAGAGGAAAGTTTATATGCAAAACATGCGGTTGGTATCAGCATTGTACCCGTGCGAAACCGGTTAAGAATAAGTCGCTCCGTAGCAACTGGACAAATTCGCAACTGGACGGTTTCTCGTAGCCGAGCATACCTTAAACTATTTCATATTTAGGTCTAAGGAAAGTCGACTGGAGCCTTTCATTTCGAGGTGCAGGGCTCGTAAATGATGATAATCAACGCTTTATCTCCAGACTACAGTTTAAAAGGGAAAGTTGTGAAATATTTTTGAAGGTTTAATTACGCTAAATGGCGTGTAGGTAATGTGGACGTCATTGAGTGGTAGGAAATCTCCTTACTTAAAAGTGTTTAAATACCTAACCTATTTGTTGAAAAATGGCTCTTGAAAATTCTTATTTTGACTTTTCTATGGGTAGATAAAGAGGAAGGATTTGGTTACTTGTTTTGATTGAATAGGCTCGGAAACTACGGGACTGATAAAAAAATTATACGAGTATTACCGTTAGAATTCTAAATTATCTCTAAAGAACAATGACTATAGTAGGTATGGTATATTTTCAAAAAAGTTAGGATGAAAACTTCCCTAAGGCACAACGTGTGTGTGTAAAAATCTATAAAAATGAAACTAGTTGACCGTGCGAAGCGGGGGCAAACCGCTAGTATCACTAAAAGATCAGTACCACAGAACACTAATATCCTAACATCAGTAGGTACCATCCTATTTTCATAAATTTGACAGCTTTTAGCTCTTGTCGGTGTGGTAATGTTTTGTTCAAGTTTTGTTATAAAGATATTTTTGACTTTGAATGCTCGTATAAAAAATTATGTTGATCGTAATACCAAACAGCCTGTAAGTAGCCGTCATTATAAAATACAATACAAAATGGTTTATTGGACACCAAAAAAAGAACACAACGTACTAACGTGTAATGTATTTTAATTACATAAAACAAGCACAATGGGCGGCCATATCGCTTAGAAGCGATCTCTTCCAGGCAACATATGTCATTATTTTGTCCAGTGCCGGTTTTAGCACTACAAGCGCCCTGGGCGAGATTTATACGGCGCCCCCTAACTGCAATCCAAACCGATATGAAACAAGTCGTCATGTGCGAGTGTAACTATTCGGGGGGGGGGAGCCTTTGACCCGCCCGAGTCAACATAAATAAATAAATAAAAATAAATAATGCTGGACAATCTGGACAATCCACACAGCATCATCTAGCCCCAAGCTAAGCAGAGCTTGTGTTATGGGTACTAGATGACTGATATACATAAAACAATATTATTAAATAGATAGATATTTTTTATTATACATAGAAAACAACCAGAACCCCTGAACAAATATCTGCAGATCGTACAAATTTTTGTGCCGAGGCGGGAATCGAACCCGCAACCTGCTGCGTCGCAGGCGGACCTTCGCCCACCGCGCCACAGTGAATCATCAGTCGTCGAATCATGCATCATCTTCATATGCTAGTCCGTGTTTGGACATAAGAAATGAATAAAATAACTAATTAGTAAATGTCTTTCGCAAGTCGTTGTCGTACCTGGGTCTAGCCTTGAATATGTAGGTACCCTAACTTTATAAAATTCATTCTGAAAGTGTTTAAAATTTTCTTTTTTACCTGGTCCGCAAAAAAAAAGGATCTAAAACTCGTATTGAGCACTATGGGTGTATTTGCAGCATAGCGTGGATTGGTATAGTACCCGAAGAGGTTTTCAACCAAAAACCTTCCATAATAAAGTGTATAAATTTTTTTTGTGAGTAACGGCGAGCGGAGCGAGCCGCGATTTTTTTTAACTTTATCGGATTTTTCCTATATTTTGTAAATAATTATGCAAGAGTGTGACAATACCTACATATGATAGGGAGAGCTCCGAATATTCCAAAGACTGCGATGATTGGTAAATTTGGAGTTTGGTGTGGTGTGCCAGCAACAAAGGCAAAAATATTAGAAATACAAAAAAGGCTAAAAAAGAAATAACTTAATAAACATATAGGTTTTAACTAGTATGAAAAAATTAATAACAGCGAGTGGAACGAGCCTTCACATATTGTAGTGTTTGCAGCCTTTGGAAATGGTTGAAAATGAATACATTATAAATGTCAGTGAGTGTAGTTAGCCAGAATTTTTTATAAATTGGTGTGTAAGTACAATTTTGTTTTTTGAAAATTAAGAACAAAATAACTCCTACTACTTATTGAATGTCACGCCGCCAAATTTGACATTGACATATTTCCGAAAGGCAAGTAAAGTATAGTGACCAAAATGCTAAAAAATGAACGGCGAGCGGAGCGAGCCGCCATTTTTTTAACTTCGGATTTTCTGTAAAATAGAATCAAGAGTGTGACAAAAGATTATGATTACCGAACCCGAAAATTTGAGAGGCTTAGCGGTGGTAATTTCGAAGTTTGGTGAAAATGACAAAAAAGTTTAGATATAAAAAAAGAAAACCGGAAGCCTGTTAAAAAGCTAGGAAATTGAAGAATGAACGGCGAGCGGAGCGAGCCGCGAAATTTTTTGTGACATTTTCGGTCGCCAGCAAAAAGCTTAGAATAATATGTTATGACTTATGGCTTTGCCAAACAGAACGCGTTAGTAGGGATGCGTTTTAACGTCGCGCTCATCGAATTGACTTTAGCGTCACGCTCCTTCGCAACCTAGGTTACCATTCACAGCGTAGTGTAGATAGCTAGCAGCAAGCAGTCTTTGGAAATATTATTTGCTTTTGAGATGTCGAGTGATTCAGATGAGGAAGAATTATTACTTTTATCACGATCACAGAGAAAAAGAATATGGGTGCACGACATTAATAAAATTTGTTCCCACATTCTTGCCCTTAAGGCGAGTATTCCCGAGCGGCCGATGCTATTAGGCCACGCCCCTTCCCCGCGCGCGTCTCTCCGGATTCTCGAAACGCACGCGACTTTGCTAGACTAAAATATTGTGTATAATATACGCAATTATTTTAGTCTAGTCTAGTTATGGTGGTGCAAAAAATAATTATGATACTATGGTACAATGCAGAAAATGATTTGTCTATTTTTTATAATCCATACCTAAAATTTTTTTGACTTACTTTGCTTAGGGTCATTCGGGGTAATAGCACCTAACAAGACTAAGGTGGCTTAGAATAAAAATCAATAAATAATAATATCTATACATAATATATTTTCTTTATTTGCTATTGTATTGATTTTTTAAATTCATCTTAGTTAGGTCTTGGTTGGTACGAAACAATTTGATCTTCTATTGCTGAACTTTGGCCTACCTGGACTTAGTTTTTTTTATATTATTTCCCTTATAGGCATGCCTCGGATGTGTCGGGGATCCACAATTTCGGGCAAAAGACATATCATATAAAAATCAACAATTTTTTTTTTCCAAAATTTAAAATCTCTATGGATGTTTCTATTTGCACTGGGATATGTTCACCAGACCATATCCCGAATATGCATGTTTTTTTTGTGTTATATTTAGCTGACCTTGAACTTGAAAGTACCAATTACTGTTGGTGTTAATCTGTCTTTTTTGTTCTCTTTGTTGTACTTATATATTTGTATTTTGAAAGTTCGTAGTTTTTGAAACAGGTCCTTGGGAGTTGTATCCTGTTTTTTCGCTCGTGCACATACCTATCATGCAATATTTATTTTTAACTCCAATTTATAGAACCTCTCCAAACACAGTTTTCCGATAATTGCTGCGGTTCCAGACATTGATCTGTAATTATTGCCAAATGATCTTAAGCCCCAAGCACCATCTACACACACATCTATTTGAGGTATACCGTTTTTAACTCGACCATAAGCAATATCAGCATCTTTCTCTTTATTTGCAGCTTCCATTGATTCCATCGCTGTATTTTCCCAGTTTTCATACACGATACCTTGAATTTGGGTAAAATATATTCTGAAAAATACGGGGACATTCATAGCAGATAGAATCTCCTCGAACTGAGAAAACCCAATACCTCTCTCTCTCTATAATTCTACGACCACTGATTGGAAGGTATTCGTTTTCTTTTTCCTCTTCAATAATCAGAGCAATATTCTCAAATGTAACAAAAAATTTCGCGGCTCGCTTCGCTCGCCGTTTTTCTCTTCTTTTCTAGGCTTTTTCCTTCCGAAAATTTCAGTTGTTATAATGTATATGTATGCAATGAATAAATAAATGAAATAAATATGTAGACAATTTTCAGAGGCCGCCAACACAACAAAATTTGAGCGCTCTTTCCTCTCACTGTTATATTTTTTATGCTCACCATACCTATATTACTACGTGACCATCCAAACACACTCTTTAGTCTTGTTTGTATTATACAAAACATCCAAAAAGTCTAAAAAAAATTGCGGCTCGCTCCGCTCGCCACGACACCCACGTGAAGAGTTGGGGTGGTGGAATTCTATGCCGGCACCACACGGCAGTACTGACTGTATGAATGATACTTTAATTCTACCTAAATCTTTTTTGTACCAAATAAGAGGACTATAAACCTGTTACTTTTGTCTACTGAACATTATAATTAAAAATTGTTAATTGCATAAAAAAACGACATAATATTTAGAGCTCTCATTACGAATATAAGCTATTCATGAAAATAGCTTGCGGTTTGGCAGTGAGTGCTTCCCCTCACAATAATTAGGATTGGCTATTGTACAAGACTTAGTGAGCGTCTTAAAATAATAAAAACAAAAATTGATAAGGATAAGTACCTACAGCAAAAAGACAAAAGCATGCACATGTAAAACTATTATAATGTAGGTTTCACACAAATCAGGATCAATAAAAAAAAATACCATTAAAATCAATAGGAATATAAAATGATTACATTGCTATTGTACCTACTTACTCTTCTTTCCTGTGCGTTCTACTATTTTCTCTTGGTTCCATTAATTCCGAATGGGTTTCAGTGTGTTCTCTTGACCTATAAAGTTTAAAGATAATCATTATATTTCCATATACTATCACTCTAGTTTTATATATATACTTTTTGTATACAATCTTAATAAGGTGTTAATTATAATACAAAATGAAAGCACTACAGTTAGGTACTTACATTTTGTACTCATCTCCATCCAACTCACTTGTAACTATCGTGTCTAATGTAAATAATTCCCTGACTTTCCTCTAAAAAATGAAAGATGAAAATTAATTTAATTAGGTAGTACCATTTACAATTTTTTTATGTTTCCCTAGTTTGTTATTTCATAATTATGTACATACCGTTTCCCATCCCATTTGCTCACCTACCCATTTTATTCTAATTACCCCGACTGACCTTCGGTATGTATTATTTTTCTGTTGTATCTCCTATATTATTTGTTTATAGCATCATTTCTGCTTGAGGACTTACTTGTGACTGTGGAGTCCAGAAGGACCACTAGCGTGTAGATTTTTGCTAAGTGATGTTTTTTTTTTACGGCGCATATCAACTCTTGAATAATAGAAAATAATAGAAAAAAATTAAAAACTGTCTTATGCACTACTAAATAGCGTCAAGATGCAAATTATTATAATTATGATACCACTTTTTGGTGTAAAAAAGCATACTGAAACAACTAGATATATAATAATTTCAAAAATTACTTTATTTACACATAAAATATTCGAGGAGAGCGTAAACGGCGCGCCGCCGCCGTATACGCTCTCCACGTTCGAATACCCCCGCCTCGCTCCGCGCCCCGCCCCGCGTCGGGGCGCGGAGCGACATGACCTCTCTCTGTGGCGCCTCGGCGAGTACTGAGCAAGACGGTGCGCAGGCCACCAAGCACGATTTTGTAGGTATTTAGGTTTTTTGAAAAATATTTGTATGGCATATAAAAATCTGTTCTAGTGATGCACTGCGTAATAAAATTTGCAATGTTTTGGTATACATTTTGTGTCATTTTATTCATTTTTCTATTCACACTGATCATTCAAAGTTTCATTTAGACGTAACTTTGTGATTTTTTTCTATCGGGTGAAATATCACCAATCGTGTTTTTGTTCTAGTGATGCACTAGAAAATATGCTCAACTATAATGTGTATGAATTTCAAAACTATAGGCCTTATAGTTATTGAGGTACAGCCATTTGAAAATCCCGAAATTCGGGAATCCTCCCCTTAATGCCATTCCATGTTTTTATAAGAATTATCCTTCGTATTATATAAACAGGGGTGTTTCCGAACCAATTCTATTAGCTTTTCACTCATATTGTAGTATTTTAGTTGGACGTTACAAACAAATTTTGTAAAAAAAATACAACGCCCGGCGTCAAAGCGTCCTAACGCCGCGACAGAATGTTGGGTACGGCTAGCGTCGCCGCCGCTCTGTGTGACAGTAAAGTACCGCCACAGTACAACACAGTTCGGCGTTATAGCGCGGCGTCAACTTAGCGCCCTGACGCGGCGTTCTAACGCGTTCTGTTTGGCAAAGCCTTTAAATACATAACAGAAAACGGGGGGAGCAATTCAATTACGGCAAAACAAGAAAATAGGTACCTTATCCATCCATTGATTTACGAAATTCAAGTAATGTGAATGCGATGCGAGCACCTAACTCACTTACATACAATGTAGGTACACAATAGGAATCGAATGGCACGGAGCGCAAGCGAGCCATCGACGACGCGCCAAGCGCTCAAAGACGAATTTCTACGAATTTTTTTTTTTGTGATTTTAAGGAGAATAAGCAGTGTGAGGGCTTACGCACTATAATTAATTGTTAGTTACACAACAGGATTACTTTATGCGCATTGCTATCCATATAATACAATTTTTGTGAGGCGCGATTTTTGAAAAAAATTAACCAAATATAACATGAATTCTCTCTAATTTAAACGTAAAAAAGAGAGATAATGTTTTTCTCAATGGTCGGGGATTCCCGGTAAAATTAAATGCATGCAGTGCAGAGCTCCGTTTTATCACTTCGTTCCATTTTAGTGTTGCCAATATAATCTTTTTTTCGTTTTTATTTATTATCTACGAGTAAGTAGGCCTCGTTTAATGAGCGAGGAGAAAAACAAGGGGCGCCTGCGGCGCCCCTTTATGTCCGGCGCCCCGGGCGGTCGCCCAACCGCGCCCTACCCTAACGCCGCTACTGATTTTGTCAATATACCTACCTACAATATTTCGCCGGCCCACCGACCTGCGTAGACTCGATAGAATCCAACTCGAAGTTTTCTAGACTAGAAACTGGAGCATCTGAAAGTAGTTAGCAACTTTCCCGACTTTGACAATAATAGCTATGCTCTGTACCGTATCGGCACAGATTGTCTTACGTAAACTTGCATAACATTGTGACAAAAGAGAATTAGCAATTAACTGTAAAATTGTAATCTCAGATAAGCCAATCCGACCGCAAATAATTTTGAAATTATTGTTTTTGTAAGAATTTATAATAATTAGAAACCCATTTAGAAATCACCAGTATTTATGACTGAGGCGGGAATCGAACCCGCAACCTCCTGTGTCGCAAGCGGACCTTCGCCCATCGCGCCACAGAGTTCGTCATATTGAAATGAAATTGAATGATACAATAAAAGAATGAATGGATGTAGGTATGTAATATAATTATATTGATTACGCAATAGAATCCAATGAATAGGTTCCTAATACTATTCGGTGGTACCTACCTAAATAGTGCGGATTAGTTGAAGTGCACCCTACAGTATCTAACAATGGTCAAGGAAAACTGGCTCGCTATTAACAATTTCAAGGCATCAGCTAGCTTCATCGATTCCTATAATCATTATGTATTTAGAAACAATAACGCAAATGCGAAACCGGTTCAAATAAATAACAATTTGAGAGAGAGCTTCAACTTTCTGTAACGCATTGTTTGTTTTACAATGGTCGCTTATCGACTCTATTTGTCAAAATGTAAGGTTGAATGTAAAAGAGAAAAGGTTGTAACGGTAGTAATTACAGACATTTTTGATGCTATGGTGATTCGAAACGAGAATTTCTTGTTCAATTCAGAAGTGGCGATAAATATATCTACCTACCTACCCATCTGTTACCTAAATAATGGCACTTACCATTCAAAGATCATTAAAAGTAAAAAGAAAAAATCCAAATTAGATGTAGTATTATTTTAGAACAATTGAGCGAATTACTGACTGTAGCAAACCAACTACAGGCAGCTCAACTGATCCATATGAATAGGTACCAGTCGGAAGTGTCCCCAAGACGCCCCGGCTGCATTGCCTCGCTGTATGTTGATGCGAATTCGCTGCGCCAGCTACCTACTCACCAGCTCTAGGGTCACACGTCGCTTCGAAACTGAAATATATTTTTTTAAAACCTCGAGCACCTCGGTACCTACCTTTCGGGCCTAGAGGTCTCAATAGCGTATCCGATGCGTAAGCTGTCGAGACCTTCATATTTGCACCTCTTGAGATCCTCGACCAAGTCTGCCGCCGCCGCACCAACCTATAGAATTAGTACCTACCTAGATACTTTATATAAATGGAAAGAAAAAAAAGATTAGTTAACGTATTTTGGAAAATAAAATACGCCTCCAGCCCTAATACGCCGTACCTACACATAAATGAAATAGCATCGCCATACCAAAGCGCCATACTTTGCGAGTAGGTACGTTATTGAAGATGACGGAATGAATTTCATTTAATTTACGCATTCGATGACAAAGTGAAGTAATTTTTCTCTATTCTACCCATATGCAACAATACCCGTGCTACCTACTTAGAAATTCCCGATTACGATCGGCGTTTCTCGTAGTTCTAGAACGTCGCCGTGATGTACAGTGCGCGTCAGAATTAAGGGTGTATACTACCTCAAACTGCTAATTTTCAACTCCGCCGGATGTCCATATCGTCTAAACTACTGAATATTTAACTTTGAAATTGATATATGGTAAAGTTCAGGACTTAATCTATCGATCATATGTTTCGAAAACACGATTCCATAAAATTTTCTCGATAGAAAAAAATCGCAAAGTTACCTCTAAATTTTTACTAAAACCTAAATTTCTCAATAAATACAGAAGTTCAGATCTTGACAATAAGCGTGGTAATAGAATTAAGTATAATAAAAATGTTATATGTTTCGGATTTTTCAAATAATGTCCTAATTAATAGATAATAAGCTAAAACTTGATTTTTGGTGATTTTTGGACTTACGTTGCAATGCCCTGTCCCGCTCTTATGAACGCAAAATCATATGTCTAGCCTTTTCGCACAGAGTTGAGGTTGTATACCCCCTTAAGTACCCCCCTTGTCTACAAAATATTTTCGACTACTTCTAAATCCCTTGTAACTTGACACAAATTTTCACATGCATAAATTTATCACGCCGCCGCCTAGGATCGAACCGCTCTTCCATAATATTCGGCCTTCCTTCGGCCTCATTGTTACCATGGGGAATAATATTCTATGACATGAGATTCCTTGCCCAAACCGGGTGACGTCACGTGTTTTATAATATGGTTTTGTCCTATTCCACGCCGCTTCTTGTCGTATCTGACAGTGGAATGTTTGGATTGGGAATGGAGCCGCCCCGTAGAATAACTAGGTAGGTATATGGTATTGCCGCCGCGCAGCTAAATATGAAAAGACTATGCTGGAAAATTCATACAGCATTATCTAGCCTCAAGCTAAGCAGAGCTTGTTTTATGGAATGGTGCTCAGAACCTCGCTCCTCAATGTGAAAACAGCGCGCTAGTTGACGCCGCGCGAGAGTAAAGTCAGCGATTTTGATTCGAGCTATACATAACCGCGTGCTCGAACGAATCCGAACATCCGGAACAAATATTTATAGATTGTACAAAATTATTTGTCCCGAGGCGGGAATCGAACCCGCAATTTCCGGCGTCGCAGGCGAACCTTGGCCCACCGCGCCACAAAGTTCGTCACGAACGAGCCATGAAGGAGCTAAGTAGTAATAAATAAAAACGGAATTAAAATAAATTATATATTTCATCAAAACAAGTTTAAAATTAAACAGATAGGAAAAACTAAGCAAAAACCGTAAGTATTATCTTACGGTTTTTGCTTAGTTTTTCCTATCTGTACTACCTACCTACTGACTGCTAAGCTGCAATATTTCGGGTGATAACTACCAACAGTAAGCAAGTTCAAGCTGAACTAATTCTAAATACAAATTACCACCACTCAAACTACACTTAGTTCTAGAATTCAAGATATTTTATGTCAACAAAGGTATTTTTAAATGTAACCTCAAAATAACTCAAACATTAACTGACTTCGTGACACCAATGTAATCTATAGAAAAAAACAACCCATAAATATAGTTAGTTTGACAAGCGCTACTGTGATTCCCTCCGATCAAACCAGTAGTATCATATTTACCTTAGTGGACAGTACCAGTGTCATAGATAGGTACCTTAGTGGACAAATACCAGTGTCATAGATACCTTAGTGGAAAATATGACACTTATGATCGGAGGAAATCACAGTATCTTGTGTAATAATAATTATGCGTTTTTTCGTTTCCAGATTTCCTTTCGTTTTGTAATAGCTTTTCTATACAAAAGATCAAGGATAAGGAACCTAGTAGATTTTGCCCTAAGAAACGCGCCAAAAATAGCTAGTGGCTTTCATTTATAGTAACTATAGCTGGCGTACATCAAATACCAGAAATCATTCATAATTCTTTATTGCACGATAAAATATACAAAAAAACATTAAGATGAAAAATAATTGGGAAAGGCGAGTTCAACCCTTAAAAAGAGTTATCTTCCAGCAAACAAATAATCCCTTGATACGCTGTGTCATATACTCAGGTCTTGAATTGGCGTTCTTATGGCGGTAATCACAAGTTCCGCTAAGAGTCGAGCGTTTAAAACAATTTGTACTCACACGGTGTACTCATATGGCACGAAAATCTAAAAGAAATAAAAATAGCGACTATAAAACAAATGCTATCAGAGTGATTAAAAAATACGTTTCATTCATTCATTAATATATTTTTGCTGATTTGACAAAACATGATTCGTATAGAAATGGTTTTATTCGTGCAGAAATATTTAATATTCTTCAGTTTTGGCTGCCATACTTAGTGGGCAAGGTTCTAGGTTAACTCAATAAATGTGTGTAATTCATTGAATCACTCTGTAGCTCTTTAACATTAAATTAACATATATTTAACAAGCACCAGAAAACTGTGACATAAACAGGGTTATAGGTGATCAATAACCTCTTAAAGACAACTTGGGTAGATCAAGACAAACAACTTTTGTTCTATACCTATCACTAAAACAAAAACGTTTTAGGGAAGCCTACACAGAAATAATAATAATGCCGGACAATCCACACAGTATCATCTAGCCCCAAGCTAAGCAGAGCTTGTGTGGTGACTGATATACATAATACAAATATTAAATATATAGTTTTTTTATTATACATAGAAAACGATCAGAACACTCGAAACAAATATCATTCAGATCGCAAAAACATTTTTCCCGAGGCGGGAATCAAACCTGCGTCACAAGCGGAACTGTGCTCGCTTTGGCGAGGCGGGCACAGTTCCGCTTTCGACGCAGGTTATTTATATGAGCTAAGCAAAGGTTGTGTTAAGTTAGATACGAAATGCAAAACTAATATTAAAATAACAGGAATCTATATATTATTTAAGTTAGACTTAAGGCTTTGCCAAACAGAACCCGTTATTACGCCGCGTCAGGACGCTAATTGACGCCGCGCTATAGCGCCGAACTGTGTTGTATTATGATTATGACGGTACTCTACTGTCACACAGCGACAAACGTTGCGTACGTCTAGCGCCTCCGTTCTGTGTGACAGTAGTAGTAATAACGCGTTCTGTTTGGCAAAGCCTTTACATATTTGCTTGTGTGAAAAATTGGTGGTCTAACGGAAAAACACTATACTAACAGACGATTATCACAATTTACGTTAGTTCTAAAACAAGGTAAATTTTATTCACAGACTAAACTTTAAGTAATTTCTAAAATATTAGTTTTACGCGCAGTTTGAATAAAAGCGTGTAGCACATTGGCTCTACGGGTATTGTACAAAAAACCCTACCAATATACTGATAAAGAAAGGGATTTTAGGATAAAATTATAATAGGTTTGTTTTAAACATCAACATTTTTAAGTACACTGAAATTTGGTTTACATACTCCTGAATAAAAATATTTATCGGGTATTTATCGCGTACTTTTTCTTTTAGCTTCCTTTACCTTTCCATCGCGATGAAGCGATCGTACAGTATCCACAACTACCCTCAATTCGTCTTCTGAAGATGAATTGGGTTTATTTTGGATACTGCCGTCAATTCTTCAGGTTTCAGATGAAGCGAAGAAAATGAAACAAAAGGTACCAACGCGATAAATAATTGATAGAGTATTTAAAAAAATCAATTAATCGCGGTAGTTTAAAAAGTTTTAACATTACATTGTACTTTATGAATACTACAAACAAAGATTAAAATACAATTGACGAAAAAATAATAAACATTTAATACAAACTATACACAAATCATACAGTAAAACATCCTTAATATCGACGTAGGTGCATTCCGAATTACAATTACAGCGCTGATATCGATCACAACGATATTTTGCGTTCCAAATTAGATACCACGATATTGAAGAGTGTCAGTTTTGACAGCGCTCACAGTGATTTCATTCTGTAGCATGGTCGGTGATATCCCAAAATGGCGCCTGTTATGACGTGAGACGCGACATCGTTGTCGCGCTTACAGTAATTCGGAACGCTTGTGAGGGCGATAATACCGATTTTAGCGTAATTCGGAATGCACTGTTAGTTTTCTAAGAACTTTGTAGTGACAAATATTTGAGACTCGTTTATAAGAAATACTGTAAGTACATCATTATTAGTACTATTTGAACGGGAGTAGGTACATTATGGGTGCAGATCGCGTAAGTTTTAAAATACTGTAAGTACAAACATGTAAAATCTATTTTACTATAAAAGCTATCGTAGTTTGACGAATACATTATGAATGTAAGCGGGTTAACTAAGAACCTATTATATGTTGTAAGACCGTTAAGGGATGAAACGTTGGTGTTCTTACAACATATAATAGGTTCGTAGTTAACCCGCTTACATTCATAATGAATGTAAAATCTAGTTGATGAAAGTGCACTTTGTACAGTGCTTAGGACCTCATCGATACAATGTAGACATTCTGCAAAGTCGAGAGGTTTTAAAAAAAGATTTGTCAAGTGCGTGTGACTCGCCGAAGGTTTTCTAAAGACTTCGCTATAGGTATTTAGTTTATATTTTATATTTTAATTCATGATCCAAAAACAATATCTGGCATTCTAGCTTGCTACACTCTGTCATTGCCACTTATTGCAACAAAACGTGAAGGTTGGGAAATTCATTAAAGATTAAAACTTAATGTGAATTTTGTTTGTTAGATTTTTTCATTAGATAAGAAAGAAAAGTAAGAAAGAAAATAAATTTATTCGATGAACAAAAGATAATGTGATAAATAATTGGTTAATAAAAGACCACATAGATTCATCAGATGTAAATACCTCTATAGTAAGGGAAGTTCAACAGAAGTTAAGACTTTTCGCTGCTGGCAACACCCGAAAACGCATCCACCTTTCATTCCGCAATGGCGTTGATAACGTAGAGTGACATAGTGTGACACGTGTCACCCACATGACATTGCATATCGAAATGCCAGACCTGACAAAGTATTTTTATTATAACATAGCTAAAAATATCTACAAACAGCACATATACATTTCAGATGCATTTGCATTTATTTGAGAAATGTGGGAAAGTGATAATTTATACGGTTCTTTTTTCAAATATTTTACACAGTATTAGTGAAACCTACAGTTAGCTGTGACGGAAAAATCTACACAACAGCCTATAGCTATACCTCTAGACTAAAACTAAAACTCATGCATCCGCCCCAAAGCCTCTAAATTGCTATGATGCGAATCAATCCTATTCATATTAGCTTTACACTCTTCCCTTTGTATCTTAGTCAACCCTTCCGCTTTAGGCGTGGTCTCAGATCTAGGGGTTAGGGTTTCGGATGATGCGTTTTGCGAGTCCAGGTTTTGTCGCTCCGCGTCGAGGAAAGTGGAGCCGTTCTGGTGAGGTTTTGAGTCTAAGGTGATGTCGCAGTTGGAGATGGAAAGGATTTTGTCGGATTTCTCTAGACCGGATGCAAGGGATCTAGATTCGGCTTTCTTGTCGGTTTCTGTAACAATGTTTTTATTGTTTATTGAGAAGCACGAAACACAAAATAATCTAATTAATAGATAATTATTTATTTCATAGCCGTACAAATAGAATACAATGGGAACTAAAGTTAAATTAATCTATGGCCATGGAATTGACGGCCTTATCGCTTATAGCGATTGAGCGAAGAACCTCCTTCTTTTTCGAAATCGGTTAATAATAATAATTAACTTTCAATTCTATTTTTTACATACCTTTGGTAAATTCGTCGTTATTGTTCAGCTTTTGTTCGGTTCGGTCGTCTTTATGGTCCTTCGGTAAGGAAGAAGCGCGGGCACCTCCCGAACTTAGCATTCCTAGCACCCTGGAATTAACAAACGAAGCATTAGCGTTGGTCCTGCGCCTGACCTCTCTCCGCTCATGTCTTGTCGCGGAGATGAGATAAAGCAATAAAATAAATAATGCTGGACAATCCACACAGCCCCAAGCTAAGCAGAGCTTTTGTTATGGGTACTAGATGACTGATATACATAAATCCAATATATTTTTTTTATTCATAGAAAACGACCAGAACACCCTGAACAAATATCTGCAGATCGTACAAACATTTATCGGCGGGAATCGAACACGCAACCTTCTGCATCGCAGGCGGACCTTCGCCCACCGCGCCACAGAGGTCGTCAATATTTCTATTGGTTTCAAATAAATTACTTTTCTTTAATTCTCCTTTCACACACACATTCTCCACACACTTGTGCCACAGTATAAATATGGATATGTGTAATATCCATATGTGTACTGTGCTTGTGCGGTCTAAGTATTGCTTTAGTACTAACCTTTACTTCCCAGCTTTGAACCTAGCCTGCCTGAGTTGCATGGACAGAAATTGCAGACATAGTCAGTACACTTTTATTTATCTATATCTATACCAATATTATAAAGAGGACAGATTTGTTCGTTTGTTTGAATTGAATAGGCTCCGAAACTACTTGATTTGATATATTCTGCCCGCTCGGCTTCGCACGGGTATTGTATTTTTCATGCGGTTCCCTAATTTTTTTGAAAATATTCTGTAGCCTTTGTTTACCAGGGAAAATTTAGGATACTAATTATTGTGAAAGAATTTTTCAAATTGGTCCAGTAGTTTCGGCGCCTTTTCATTTCAAACAAACAATTAAATCTTTCCTCTTTGTATTGGTATTTGTACATTATAATATTAGTATAGATAGTATATTAGTTAAGTAGTATAGATTATCAGTTTAGTAGCTAGCACTTTTCACCTGAGATACATACAGGTCTAGTAAACTTAATTAAATTAATTTCCGCCAATTCCGTAAACTTTTATTTTGTCTTATTCATAAGTTTTGAGAATAAAGAATTATTATCTTACAAATCAATACAAGTTATTTTAACTTAGTGAGAGCAAGAATTCATTTTCTTTGACCCTAATAGGTTTATTTTATAAGCATGTTTGTGCTAGATAATGATCGCTCCAAATGTATACTACAATTAATAATTAGACTAGTACGAATATTGGAAACCTTTTTGTAAATAAACATTATTATTATTATTCCACTTAATTATCTCGTTAAAAAATACATTTTTTACTATAGAAAATACAACAAAATATTATAAAAAAAACTCTACAGTAAAAAATAAATCAAAACGGTGGATCACCGACCGCGAAGCTAGGCTTATTATTATTAGCTTATTATTATTATTATCTTCTCTTCATCTAGTTCAGGCACAAGACAAGGCAAGGCACAAAACTTTAGATTATAAGTTATTAACACTTTTGTTAACAACACAAATGTATGATATATATACACAATGCTCATTAGGGGAAGCCTATGTCCAGCAGTGGACTCTTATAGGCTGATGTTATGTTGATGTTGTAACAACACAAGATATATTTAAATAAAATATATTTCCAATACCTGGAGCTGCCAAGATCCCCGAAGGGTTGCGTGACGGCGGGAGAGACGTGCTCGGAATGCCCCCCGTCGATCGCATGACCCTCCGATATAAGAACACCTCCGATGTCCAGCTCACCGTCTGTTGATACACAATCAGAAGTGATAAATACACAATGAACAAAGGGAAGACGACATGCGAAAGACTGCTGGCAGATGCTGGATGCGACAAGTGGATAGCGTTATGGCTCAGTGGAGGCCCATGTCCAGCAAGTTCCGGGTGCATAGAGTTTCACCTTCCCCAATCTTACCGTGGGTGTCGTAAGAGGCGAATAAGGGAGACAAACCGGGGGGCGGCAGCAGCGCCCTCTGCAGAACAACTCCACCGAACTGCGAGCCGCAACCCGCGACCCACGGGAAGAGATGGGGTGGTGAAATTCTATGCCGGCACCACACGGCAAGCCATAAGCAAGCAATAAAGCCATATATGCCGCTTATTAGGGGAGGCCTATGTCCAGCAGTGGACTATTATAGGCCGGTGATGATAATGATGATAATATTGTTTATATTGCTTGAATAGGGAACGTAGAATAGAAAACCACCTTAAGACCTATACCGTATACAATGAATCCACTAAATAAATACAAATCTTTAATCTCACCATCAGTAGCATCATACAGCTTAATCCCGGGTATTTCCTTCTCTTTCTCTCCTTCGGCAGATGACGTCTTCTTGTACGTACACGTTCTAGACACCAACGGCTTCCAGCGGGCCACCTGGAGGTAACAAGATATGTTTATTTATTTACATTAATACATAATATAATATAGCTGAAGACAGGGTGCTATGGCGCTCATTAGGGGAGGTCTATGTCCAGCAGTGGAACATAGGCTGATGATGATTATGATAATATAATATAATAATACTCTTAATAGGTTAGTAGGTCTGAAGTTGCCTGAGGCAGCCTTATTGTATAACTTGAAATCCATTACCAGTGAACTTCAAACCGATCACCAGTTGTAGACCCAGTCAGAATGTTGTCGGTATTGTCTAAGGTATTCAACTGGTCTTCGGTTTCAGTTATTTAGACAATACGAAAGTGACAATCGAAGTCCAGGCTAGGTTTGAAATGACAAGCTGAAGCCGATTACGATTACCACTTGAATTAGACAGCCGCGGGTTGAAAGTGATACTTTTCAACCCTAGGAGAATTGTTTTCAACTGATAATGGCTGGATGTGAATATTTATTTATTTATTTCTAATAATAATGGTTGATGCTAAAGAACAGAAAGCGACAATTCGATCTTCGTTTGTTTTCTCATGTTGTATGGATATGGATTTAACGCCTGATTTCATAAGAGGCTAAAGCAGTAAAAAAAACCTTTATTAATTTTACTGTATTCGTAATGAAAAGCAGTGTTTACCTTGGGTTTAGTCCCTCGAACACTCGCTATGCTCGGACACCAAACCCTATCTCGGTACTAAATAAGTTACTTCCAACCCTAGGGTAACTATTTATTATTTATTTCTAGAATAATATAATAGATTTACAGTAATGTAGTATAGGTTTCGAAATAATTTCTTACACGTAATAAGGCAGATGCTGAATGCGACAAGCTGAAGACAGGGCGCTATGGCGCTCATTAGGGGAGGCCTATGTCCAGCAGTGGACTAATATAGGCTGATGATGATGATGGATAAGGGTAGGTGAAGTTCAGTACAGAGATCTCCTTCTGTACGACGACCTCTGCGGCGCGGTGGGCGAAGGTCCGCCTGCGACGCAGGAGGTTGCGGGTTCGATTCCCGCCTCGGGATAAATATTTGTACGATCTGCAAATATTTGTTCAGGGCGATCTGGTCGTTTTCTATGTATAAAAAAATATCTATAATATATGTATTAATATTGTATTATGTATATCAGTCATCTAGTACCCATAACACAAGCTTTGCTTAGCTTGCTGCTAGATGATGCTGAGTGGATTGTCTTGTCCGGCATATTTATTTTATATTTAATTTGTACCTATTTGGGGGGAATTCTACCTTCACCCACAAACATGTAATATATGTATTAGTAAATAGATAACATATCAACCTGTACTAGTTCCTCAAAGCGCTCGACAGCGGCAGACGGCCATTTGTTCTGATTCTCTGCGTCCGCCGTCTCTGCCGGTCGCACGCCCGCTAGGAAGCATTCCATTGCCTGTGAATAACAATTACCATTAAAAAAACAATTCTTTTTATATTTAAAAAAAACTATTTCCTTTATATTGAATGGAATTTGTTAGAAATGTTGATTCCTTAACTTCCTTAGTTCTTGGTATTGATATGGATCAGTTGAGCTGTCTGTAGTTTGTTTGCAACAGTCTAAAGTTAGCTCAATTGTAAATACTAGCTCTAATTTAGTAACATAATTGTAATTTTCTATGTTTATAAAGTATTTTTTGCCAATTTTAGAAACTAATTTTCTAAATTAATTTAATTTCAAAACTACCGGCTGCGCCAGATCAACACAACTGGCGCAGCCCGAAAGATTGAATCTTGATAGATCTATATTATATCTATATCGTACCTGGAACCGAAGTCTAAGCAAGTCAGCACGCAGTTCGCAAAGCTCGTGCGTCGCTACATATTCACTGTCGCCGTAGTCCAGGAAGAAAAGATCGGCCACCTGCAAAAATTAAGTGAACGTAATCAATAACATGTATTCTATTAAGTATATCAGTCATTTAATACCCATAACACAAGCTCTGCATAGCTTGGGGATAGATGATGCTGTGTGGATTGTGTTGCTTTATTTATTAGATCATTTTCCATGATCTCGTGCCGTATAGATCCTTTGGGTGGCATGCGTGGGACCGTAGCCTACAGAAAAACAGCCTTTTCAGTTAATTTTATAGCCAGGGGCTACACATAGCAGGTTTCATCCTCGTTTCCACCATTATTATGATGATAAAAAGTTGGGAAACCCTGGGAAACGTCCCTGCCAATGCCAAATTTCATCAATCCATCAGTTCAGGCGTGAAAAAACGACCGCGAGATTTCTAGACTCTTTCTTAGACTTTCGGATTTTATTTATTTTAAAAAATAACGATTCGACGACTATCGTTTCATAGAACTTGACGGTTCTGTTACATGATGAGTCGGACGCCATTATTAACTTTGTTATCTTAAGTTTATAAGAATAAGTCTAGTTGTGTACCTACTGGTACGAATAGATCTTTATCTTTTTACTTGGGCCATACCCCAAGTGATTTTAATGTACATTTCTCGAGCATTCGCAGCTCGTTTTTGAAATCCCGCGGCTGACAATCTAGTTTTTTTCTTCATGAGATTAGTTATTTATACATCTAGTGAATTCCTCTAGAAATTATCTCATACTTAAAACAACTTTCTTCATTTCTACCGCCTCGCATTCTACCGTCAACCACTAACCTATATGGAACAACGAGACAACCTGAGCTGATCAACTGTTACCTCATTGGTAGGGTCGAAAAGTTGAAGTGAAGAGAAATCAATAAAAAAATATTTCTTTTTTATCATAATTATCTGTATGAAATTTGACTTGTCCAAGTGCTTATTTTGTAAGCCTAAGGAAATAAAGTTATTGAATCTGAATCTGAACTCGGATGATGACTGCTACAAATCAAGTTAAAGTTACCTCTTTGGTAGGGTCGAACTCGTTAGGTCTGATGTCGTGAACGCGCGCGCGGTACCACTTGCCGTCATGTCGGAACACCGCCGCCACCACTTGACCGACGGACACGTGCTCCAACTGAAACAAACCAGTTATTATTCATTGCTAGTGTTCATTTAATATCTTGAGATTTTAATAGACATAGTTGGTTGGTTACTTTAAAACGGGGCTTGCTTTTTTGACACCGTGCGATCGATTTCAGAACTAGAAGCTGATATCGGATTCCCTAGAAGTGCACTAGAAAATATAAATTACTAGCGGTCCGCCACGGCTTCGCAAGGGTATGTAAAAAAAGATTCATGCGGCACCCTTGAAATGAAATGAAATAGTATTTATTTGCATAAATATAGGTTAACAATGATGGTCTAAGAATAAAGTATCACTATATTTGACTTGTTAATCGTGCAAATATTACTTATTTACTATATATACTTATTTTTCTCTTTATAATATTAGTATAGAAAATGATAAAATACAAGAACTGATACAAAAAAATTCGATAAAAAACAAAAATAACACAAATAACATTAACAGATGCGTACTTACAGCATGATTGGCTCTATTCTCCTTGTTGCTGTAATACTCTGTCATGTGTTCGACCAGCTCGTCCAGCTGGGCCACCTGTGGGCCCACGAACTGGACCCAGAACCGGGACGGAGACGACACCGCTGATACGTAAACTTCGATGCACGGCCCAGCTGGTTCTGTGGATATAAGGTTCAAATTTGCTTGCTGTTTTGATACCACTACCAGATATCTCCCCTATAGGCAAAATACCCAGTCCATCTAACCACACACAACACCTGTTTTTCCCCCTGGATATAAGGTTCAAATTAGCTTGCTGTTTTGATGACATAATTACTACCAGATATCTCCCCTATAGGCAAAATACCCAGTCCATCTAACCATACACAACACCTGGTTTTTTTCCCTTGGATATAACGTTCAAATTTGCTTGCTCTTTTGATACCACTACCAGATATCTCCCCTATAGCCAAATTACCCGGTCCATCACCAAAACCCGCTCATATAGGGAAATTTAATAATAATAATGTTGCACAATCCACACAGCATCGTCTAACTCCAAGCTACGCTGAGCTTGTGTTATGGGTGACTGATTTTTTTTGTATAATATTTTTTCATACAAATCAAAATAATACGGATAAAATATAAGAAAAGGACAACACAACAAACGGACGACACACTACAATTTGTTAGGACAAAACAAACGTGAAACTAACTATCAACCAAAACTGTAAACATTATATTAAAGTTAGATAATCAATAACCCCTTAAAGGCGATTTGGTTAGATCAAGACGAACCACTTTTGTATATTACTTTGTCTTTGTGACGGACGGAGCCGGGAGCTGAAGATCAAGATCGATTAGCCGTCTTTGTAGCCCTTTAGAAAGGGTTTAATTTGTACCCCAGTCTTTCTTTCGCACGTCTTAATCATTAGATATTGTTAATGTAAATGTGTTAAAACTTGCTCGCCCTACCGCCCTACGGTGGCGGGACAAAGTATTTTAATATAAGTAGCGCCAATTTGAGTGAAAAGGTGTAGTCAAGTCAGCAAGTAATAAATAAACAAGAAGAATAAACGTAGTAATACAGTCCACAAGTCGTTTCAATTCGCCTAAGGAACGTGGAGGAGAACCCTACGAGTAGGAGCTAGGACCCCCACAGTCTTATTCCATCTTTACTTTTCATACGAATAATAATTTCCAGTTCTGATCTTCTTAGCTCTATGTGTATGTCACATACTAAAGCCATACAACGAACGCAGCACAAGCCAGTAAGAGATAAGACAAGTCGATACATGACGAGGGACGGGGCTGCGTTTTTCAGTATCTAACAAAGAAAGAAAGGGGTTGCATTAATGAAAGGCGTTGTGTTGTATTACTTTTTGGCAAAAGTCATAGAACAAAAGTTGTTAGTCTTGTTTCATCCAAGTCGCAGGTTATTGATTATCTACCTATAACTCTGTATATTGTTCTAACTATAGAGGGTAAAAACGTTAATAACAAAAAAAATTACAATTAAATAACCTATTTAGAACTAGTATTTACAAGTGAAACACTTGAGCTTACTGCAGACTTTTGCAGCCAGCGTCTTCGGGACGCTTCCGACTGTTCTTGATGTAGATCAGTTCAGCCACCTGTAAATGTTTGCAACAGTCTGGAGGTAGCTCAGTTGTTTCAATTGTAAGCACTATAGTTCTAATTTGGTTATTTAATTGTACATGTATAAATTTATATATACGAGTAATAATAATAACAAACTAATAAATACCAAATCAATGATGTGAGTATCAAAATTAAGTTTACCATAATAAATCCATTTGATGATATTTTTCATTTCCCTGTAAAATCATTATTACAGAGAACCCTAATAAAAAATGCAAAGAGAATGTCTCAAATGGCGTTTTCATCAGAAGTAATTTCTTAAAATATTAGAATAATATGTATGTTCTACAATATTGTCATGTCATTTTAGATGAAATTTAAAGTAATATATAACGTAAGTTGGCAAAGTTCGTATTTGGCTGACGACGCAGCGGTCTAACCAGAACAGAACAGAGCAGAATATTAACGTATTCTATTTAAGAAATTAAATAATATCTCGGGACTTGAAACCGCGTCCTTCCCTCAGAACGGGACTACGCTAACTAACTGTGCTATTATTCACGGATTCTCTTCTCAATAAATCATCTTGAGATAAAAGAGTTCTTTGAACTCTCGACTTTTGATTTTGACTTAGTTAAACCATACTCGGTTCTCGAATCAAAGTTTTTTTTATAAACGAAACAAATATTTATGTGAATATTGAACGACAATGGCATCGACTTCGGAGCAAACGGTCCGAAGAATCATAAGTTCCAAGAAATTTTAAGTTTCAGCAATTTCGTTTATCATTTTCGCCGTTTTCTAACTCAAATCTCACTTTAGCTTGCAATTATGCGATTTCAAAGATGTTGTTTCATAAAACATATTTATTCACAATAGCCCACTGTTTCTAGTTTCTAAGTCTTAAATTATTTGTTTGTGCTGCTGGTTTTCCTTTTATAAATATATAAATAAAAAATAGATTGGGCTTCGAGAACCGAGTATAAACAGTACCTCAACTCGTCACCAACATAACACATTCCACTAACAAACTCACACAACTACCCTTACCGGTACGTTTACAGGCATGCGATCGTTCACCTGTCTCGGGGGCGGGCGACGGCGCGGGGGAAGGGGAGTGCGAGCGGGGGGCACGGGGCAATTTCGACTGCTCTATCTCACGGCGGCACTTCTCTTGAGCTACCTATGTGGAAATACAACATAAAGTCGTGATATAAGGTGGTGTGTCACAGGGTTCGATAGGAGGACCTGCTCTGTTTATCCTTCACAAGCGGGATATTAAAATATTTACAGTCAGCAAATCAACAGCTTAGCCTCACTTAAAAAGCAACTTAATTATGCTACATACGTAAATATGTAATCTGTAGTTCAATAACACTTTTTATCCACCAAGGTAATAGAGAAATAGTCTGAATAATTTTTCATAATTATACTCTGGTGTATATTTTTTTTTTATTGTTTTCTAATATACACATTTGAAATTAATGTAGGTAAAACTAGAATATAATTACAATCTTGCCATAACTTTGGCTAATAGGTAATTTAGTTTTCACTTATTTTTAACTCTGGTGTATATGCAAGGCTGAAATACAAAGTCCTGTTTTGTTCCTCCATTACATGAAACGGTATAAATTATGCATTTAATTTGTAATAATTTAAATAACTCAGTGATCTTTCACACCCAATTTCTCATTTTTTTTACACATAAAATACGGTTTATAAATAAATGGCGCTGTAACTGATGGTTTTGGTGGATAGGTAACGTTAAGACTTGATGATTAAAAGTATATCTAAATACATACAACGTTTTCAACGAGGTTCTTGGCGACCTCTATCTGTTCCTTAGTGCCGAGAAAGGTAACTAGCCGCTCGCTAGTCTTGTCCGTGATAGAGCCCTCGACTTTAACACGCGCGCCGCTGCGGTGGCAGATGTCGGTGATGTTGGACCCCTGAGCACCTGGGGGTGACATAATAATAATAAATACGTTAACAATAATAATACGTTAATAATGTTTGTAAATAAATAAATAAATAATGCTGGACAATATACAGCATCATCTAGACCCAAGCAAGCTTATGTTATGTATAGGATAGAATATCATTTACTGTCGAATGTAAAGAGAGCTATTTAAAAAAATTTTAATGCTATGGCACAATGAATTGGAGTCGCCAGATAGGGTACTAGATCAATGGTATACCTACAATCCTAAACTTTTTGGTAAAGTGAGAGTTAAAGGAGTTAATAAAGTTTCAGAGTCTCATCATACGTAAGCAAAGTTGTGACGTGTTGCTCTAAGGACAGTTGTTTGCAACTGTCTGAAATTAGCCGTAGAATCACGTCATAAAATTCCTCACCCACAGGGACATGTAGCACTGTAGCGTTAATGTACTAATTACAAACAGAATCCCGCTGCTGCTCTTACAGTATATTGCCAAGTCTGTCCTTACATCGAAGCTCTAAGTTGGAGGAATCGATTCATATTTATTTGTGTCAGCTGTGTTTTTCAGATTCAGATTCAATAACTTTATTTCTTTAGGCTTACAAAATAAGCACTTAGACAAGTCAAATTTCGTGCCGGCGTGTGGTGGCATAGAATTTCACCACCCCAACTCCTCCATAATCCCAACGCTGGGCATGCGGGTTGGGGATAGCAGTTCGGTGGAGTTGTTCTGCAGAGGGCGCTGCTGCCCGCCCCCCTTAGTCGCCTCTTACGACACCCACGGGAAGAGTTAGGGTGGTGAATTTCTATGCCGACACCACACGGCAATGCAAATACCAACCAATAATCTTGCCGACAGCCCACACAGGTACCATCACAGAGTCATCGATCATCACCGGCTGGTCGTTGATGAAGCCTCGCACCAACATCTCCGCTAGCTGCGTCGGCTGGCTCCGCCCGCGGATCATGCACACGTCGTGGTCCGTGTCTGTCAACTTCTTGAACGTTATCATGGCACCGGACTTGCTTTCTATGTCCTTTATGTTGGAACCGCTGCGGCCTGCAATTGTGTTTATAATTAATAAATTATTCTGGACGGTACATCATCTAGCCTCAAAGTTAGCAGAGCGTTATTGCGTTTTTATTTATAAGACGAAAAATTACTGAATACTATGGAAATACACAAGTCGTTGTATATAAATAAATTAATCTGGACTTTATTCATTCTCGTTATAGAACATACTTATGTATTACCTAGATATTTTTGTAAGACTTAAGAAATATCCAGAACACTTCGCATAGTCGAATACAATAACATGTTTGATTACAAAAATCGAACGTGTATCGCCGTCAGTCGTAAGTTCATAAACATGAAAAATATTAATAACTGTGTCAGTTAGATTGAAGTTGAAATAACATAGATTTTAAAAATTCACAAAAAAGTACTTCGACGGGACTTGAACCCGCAACCCTCACTGCAGGTACTATTTTGCGTTATGAGGTGAATAAACATGGCAGACGAAAATTCGAAATTACCCCAAATGTGAGAGCTCATGCACATTGTAGGTATACCTACAAGAAAAGGTACGCGATAAATGTCCGATAATATTCTTTGATAACCTAATGATAAATAACGATATCTATAGCGCTCATTAGGGGAGGCCCATGTCCAGCCGTGGACCATTAAAGGCATAAAGATATTATGATGAGGTAAACCTACAGATTTTGTTTCATTACATAACAGAATAAACTAAAACAGCTCACATCGCATGCAACATTATGAAATATTTGTCATGTGAAGGCCAGGTAACACGACTCTAAACGAATGGTAAACTATTTTGTAACATGCTATTTAATACTTTGCTTTAAAGTTTAACATATCCATTGGATATGTTAAACTTTAAACGTTATGTTGTACTTGGATATTATCCAAGTACATTACAGTTTTAGGTATCTATTACCAAGTCACATTGCATATTCTTGACTTTCAAATAGATTAAATGTACAAAAATACATTATTAAGTATTCATTTTTGTGTTTTTAATCAGTGAATATTTCATAGTTGTAGACATTAATTTTGAAATATTCACTGACGAAAAACAATGTTTCCAGATAATGTTTAATTCTATTGTTGCGGGCAGTTTTAGAGATATTTTTGATTGAAAACTTGAAAACAAAGACTGATTCCACAAGGAAAACAAGCAAGGTCATTACTTATTTATAACATAACACAAATGAAATGAATTTCAATTGAGAAAAATAGTGACATTAGAGTTCGACAATGGAAAGAAAGAAAATCAGACTAATATAAACCCCTTTATACTTATACTTTATTTTGAGCATGTCTGTTTGTTATAACGTACTAACTAATAACCTAATAGAGAGACTATTTGGTTTGTATAATGAAAAAATGAATAATGCTGGACAATTCATACAGCATTACCTAACCTAGCCCCAAGCTAGGCCTAGACCTTATGTTATGCGTACTAGATAACTCTTTGAGTATCTAGAACGATATACGTTATACGTAAAATAATGTATTATTATATATACTTAGATATTTTTCTATTATAATCGAATACGACCAGAATACCCTGAACAAATATCTGCAGATCGTACAAATACTTGACCCGAATCCGAAATCGAACCCGCAACCTCCCGCGTCGCATGCGGACCTTCGCCCGCCGCGCTAAAGTAATTTCTATCTATGTATGTACACTTTAAAATAATGAATTAATAAATCCACTGTAAAACCAAAAAGGGCAGAACATTTTTGGTTTAGTCAATCAAAAACCCTTGGAAACAATGTTTTGTTTCCAACTTCTGATTTTCTTAGATTACACTGATTACGTAAAATATTTTCTATCAATATGCAGTTCTTTCATATACTACAATTCTTGAACGAAGTATAGTATAGCATCTTGACCTTGGAGATGCTCAAAAACACGAGTTCTCTATCATGTCTACATTATAGGCTGATTTTTTTTGGAGTTACATGCTCAATTTTGAAAATAATCAATTAAGTTTTTTAGATTTTTTGATAAAGGTACATAAAAGAACTATACTAATATTAATATAATTAATAGTTTATAATATTATTAATGGTAATAAATATATAAAAATAGTTTGTTTGTTTAAACTCAAACTCAAAGTTCGTTAAATAAAAATTATAGATGTGTAAAGCTGGAGCGAACATTATTTTTATAAAGAAAATCTTAACTAAAACATGATTGATCTTTCCTAATTCCAATGGGTAATGGATGTCAACACGGGCTTAAGAAGATATGACATCACAATAGAATGAGATTCTGATGCTGGTGACATAATAAAGGCTATGAGATCATAAGATTTATTAAGTGGTGATGGTATTTAGTACAATATCGACGCTGGAAATTTGAAATGTCGTAAGGGACAAACCTACGCTTTACAGGAGAGCAAAAAAACAAAATTTGTTCTTTTAAAACGTCACAACTTTGTAATTTTTTTTTCTATTGAGATGCCTTTTAGACAGAATGTTTTAAAATTAATTGATTTATAGCTAAATATAACTTTAACCTCGTTAAACTCAATAGTTTAAAAGATGATGTCCCTTACACTTTGAAATTTAGGAAGAGGTGTCCCTTACACATGGATATTTTTGAAGAGGTGTCCATTACGACGTAATTTTTTTTTTTATAACCTTAGCTAATGAAAATAATTTTGTCGTAACTACCCGAACTGCCTTGTTCATGCTAGCATTTTATGTTGTACAGTTAAGAAATGTATAGGAAAATGTAGTGATCGTAGACAATAATGATATAATTTTTTTAGAAATAGTTTCGTTAATGAAGCCTAATACCGAAACCTAATTAGATTAAGGATGTAGATCACGAAAAACGAATATTAATAGGTTAGTTGTACTTTTACTGACAAAAGAATAACAATGAACACAATAAACAAATGAAACAGTTATTACCACTGAATTATTAAATTAGCTGAGGTTTCGAGATGAAAGTTGAGCTATACACGATGATAGTTGAGCGATACACATGCAGGAGGCAAATCTCGATTAAGGGATCTCAAAATCATCTTAAGACGTCAGCTAATTTGACGATGACAGGAACCTTAAAACAATTTTCATTTAAATTCTTAACAACCACAATTACCTAGACACTATAATTTATAATCATCTTTTTGTAATTCACGCTCATCTTCCTCGTCTGTATCGTTTAATTCATCAGTTTCTTATCTAATATGGTACAATGGCTTTCTAAATGTTTATAGTGTAGATATACAAATACTTACCAATCAAGGCAGGTACAATACTCTTTGGGACTTTAATCTCGATGATATTCATTTTAGATGTCTTAATTTCCTTCCTTCCTGTCTTTGTTTGATCTTCATCTTTCTTTAGTATGTAGTACACTACAAAAGCGCTGACAGTCACTATAGATAGGCCCAGAGCAACTGGCAGCACAAGTCTTGATGCAGACATTTTCTGGAATGGTGAAAATATGCACTTTAGTTGAGTTAAACTAGTTTCTGTAAGAATTTGTTACCATACTCGGATAGGCTAAAATATTCTCAACTGACTGTACATGGTTGACCAGTACATAGTCTATAAAATTTTTGGAAGCTGCTAGCTCAGAAACAGGTGAGGTGAATAACACAAACTTCAGGAGACCAATACCCAGCAGTGGGTAAAATCTAGCTGCACATAGTGGGGATGTAGATTTGAAATCTAATTGTCCTTGCAAGGGCTATGTTTAATGTAGGTGCCATGTGAGTGAAAGCCGCAAGCATAAGCAAATTTTTAATCATTTGAGCCATGAAGTGGTTTGAGTTATGTATTGAACTTTTTTTACCGGTATTCTCGATATTGTACGGAAAGCAAAAGGTATCGCTTCTCTAAGTTTCTCAAAAAACTTCTTCAGTTTATCACAAAACACTACTGTTTATCGATTGAAGAAACTGTGCTCTTAGATCGGCTGCAGGCATATTATTTATTAACAGCTATGACATAATAACTAGAGCAAAATTACTTCACAAGTAATATGATACCTACTCGTCTCGCGCTGGGAAGATCATTGGTTTGTGTACTTACTTACATTTATTTTCGTGAACTATTTCAAACTAAAAGATCTATAAAACAACGACTCTTTCATCAAAACAGTAATCGATCGGACTACCATGTGCTGTGCTCAAAATCACAACAAAACAATGCTTTGGCGATAATAAAAACTCCAAGCAGATAAAAACGGTAGGTATCTGACGTGACGTATCTGACAAGAAAAAAAAAAGTACGAAACAGAAATTCCAAATAATTTACATGAGCTATTTCACCGACCAATTCGTATAGTACCAGAATCGAGACGAACTGCCAAATCTGCCAATGCTAAGGCCTGCGCGCCGCGCCATGACAAGTATCGAGTCACACGACTCGATTGTTGGGCAATGTCCTCACAATCGAGTTTTTTATCTTTGAAGACGCGAATAGAAAGTAGCATTATACTTATACACTATTATACACGACCAGTGAGAGCTACAAAAGAAATACCCGTGCGAAGCCGGGGCGGACCGCTAGTAATCTATAAACCAAAAAGAATAAAACCACTAAATTTATATACACCACTATGGATTTTCTTTTTTCATTGCAGGAAACACGTACTAACTACCACCTAATCATTGATCAAGGTAGGTACCTATTCGCCCCTAAGCCCTCAATGATACTGGGACATTACTTTGGGCAAGTAAGTTACCAACGATACCTACCTACATACGTAAGTCCTCCAGTAGGTTCCTATTCCTACTTATCAGTTCACTTTACCAGTAGGCTAATTCGCGCGAATCAGCCTTGCGTTGCAGGAGTGTTGTGCAGATAATCTCTTGAAAGGGAAAAGTTCTCTAATGTGGAATTTACGGTGAACAATAAACAATTTTTCAGAAAATTCTTTTCTATTCTTAATTTTATGAAAAGTCAAGTCCAGTGGACTTGGCTACCCAAACGATCATATTTTGATCTTTGGGACCAATTAATGACCTGAACACCCCCTCCACAACATTTGAGATACGCGTAAGGCAGTGCGGGATTGCTTTCAATAAAGTGAAATTTTGCATAATAGGTAAGCCAATTTATACAACAAAAAGACACGACCTTCGCAACGCAATTTTTCATGTCAACCAGTTTTCATGTCGGCGAATAATATCATCCCATGTTGACTTGCCTCATTAGGGTGACAATGATTTAGCATTCTCTTTGGACAAGTACCAAGTATAACAAAACATGGCAAGTAGATTGAGCATTTAGATAGCTATTTAAAAATAATTTATTCTTAACTGGGCTGCAAATTTTAAATAAATTAACTACAATAAATATTTTCTTATGTAGGAAAAAATTTAAACCAAAGTAGGTATAGCAAGTGTGTCAAATTGTACCTGAAAGATACAATCTATAAGAAGGGTCCCAGTATTTTTATGAATACCTAGGTATCTAAAAGTGATGGTCGGCAAGGTACCTAGTTTCGAATAGAATATCCCTGATATCACAAGAAGCATGCTTCCTCCCCTGCCGTGCGGAATTGCCCCAATATAGCGTAATGGTTCATATTTGTTACATTTTTTTACTGTCTAGGCAATCACGAAGCTCTGTTCCCACGATACCCATCAGTTTACTGAGCAACCATGCAACGGCCGTATGCGCGTCGGTATTTGCCTCCCAGTGTCAAGCAAGAAGCGTTTTTTGGCGGTAAATTGTTATGAATATTCCTTTGTTCTGTGAAAGTCAGATTCTGGATAAGACAGTTATTTTGCTATAGTGATTTCGACAAAATGCTCTCTACAGTATTCTAATTTAGCTCTCAAACTGTAGAATACTAGCCAAGTTGTTAAGACGTCTTGTCAAGTAACTGGGGTGCTCGTCCTCTCAACAAGAGTCACCTGTTTGTCTCGTAGTCACCTATCGTCGTCGAGAGTCCATGAAGACGTTGCTGTCTCACTTGGTCGGGACAAGACGACTGCTGGATCGGTATACGACCCTGCGGCTAAAAGAGCACACCACACACTCGTGCTCGACCTATCCCGGATGTCTGTACTCTGTACCAATGTGTACCTACCTACGCACAGCCACCATAGCAAATCCAGTCTCATTAGTAGATTATTCATCTAAAACTATGTCTCTTCTCAGACTTCGAGTATGTCGTCAATCCGCCGTTAAAAGAGCCTTTATGTTTCGGGTCCAAAATGGACCGTATTACCCTGCCTGATGAGCCGAGATACCAGAGTGCGTTCATGAAACGTTTCATGGATAAAGTCAGGTCTAACTTAGGACCAGGGACTCATAATTGCGAAAGAGGAGCTTTCTATGACCTCGATCATAGGGTAAGTTTAAAGCTAGTGCATTTTACTTAGATTCATTCATGATTTCAATAATCTTGTAAAAAATATTAAAACGTAAAACTAGCTAGACTATGGGTATGGGCTTTTGGAATGGTTCCAGTAATTTATTCACATAAAAACTTAACACTTATCATTAGAAAAATTAGGCAATTTCCACATTATGTTACTTTTTTTTATGTAATATGTGCCGCTGTTGAATGAAATTTTCGATAACAGATTGTGAACACTTACTGGTGTTCTAGATCACTTTGATTGGTTGATTAACGAAGCGCCGCGCCTAAGTCGGGCGAATTAAATATATCTTATTTACCTACTTATTTTTAGCCCTGCAGCACGCTTGGGTTGGGTCCTAAAGAACCAAGATGGCCAGACAAGCACGGATACCAACCACCACTCCAAAAACTACCGAAACCAGTGAAACCTAAACAGAACTTTGCTCCATTCAACCAGATTAGCAAGAGAAATTCTTTCATCAAATGTACAGATAATCCAGCGCAAGTATTTTCTCTTATTTGCTAAGATGCATACAATATGTTTATTAGGCGACCTCAGTGGTTCATGCAAGCGATGGTTCAGGAGTATGCGTGTTAAATTTCAGCCTCAGGACAAATGTTTGTACGATCTGCAGAATTTTTGCAAGTGTAGGTACTTAATGAATTGGAGCAGAAACTTATTTTAGAGTTATTTACTTACGTTCCGATGTTCGTAATGCGATGACTAGTTACTAAATGAATATCTTCCGTCTATGATGCTGGATGTTGCGGTAATATTGTGTTCGATTTCCACAACACTAAAAATTGTTTAGTCTACTAATAAATTGTTTCTCTAAGGCTGGTTCTTTAACCGATCTCAGAAATTCAAAAAAGGGTGTAGTTTGGCTGTATGGTTTCAGTCAATTTCTCCGATTTCTCCATCAATTAAAGACCAATTACGACATAAAATACTTAAATGTATTTTTAAAACTCCCGATGAATCAGTATTTAATCCGTCTAGCCAAATAATCAAAGATTTTGAAAAATACAACAAAACAGGGCTTAGGTAGATATATCTTATTGAATGGGACTATACAGGGTTATTCCAACGTGTGTCGTGCATGGGTTAAAATACTTAGGTGTAGGTAACTAAAGTGCAGCTTTGCGGATAAAAAATCTCCACAGCCTTTGTAATTCCAAATAAATCAAAAAGAATTGTTACCCTAATTAGTACTTTTTAGATAGATATAACTACTTACAGCATTATATTACGTGATCTAGGCGAAAGCTTCTGAGTCTTAGACTTGTGTAGTTCAGGAATGATGAACTAAAATGAATTAGTTCCCTAGTGAACTAGTACGAACTATTCAGCATAACTCGTTCCTAATAGTACTCTAGTTCACTTGCTCTTCAGTCACGAAATCGCGGAACCACTATAATAAAAAGACCCTATTTTCTATGTCATAAAGATTAAAATCTGATAACATGAAGAAACAGAACTATTAACGAAGGAAAGAGATAGACAGCGCATAAATCCGCGGTACTAAAAGAGAAGGAGATATGCATTTTTATCTCTAGTTCAGTAGTATCATAATAGTACATGAACTAAAGAAAGATAGACAGCGCATAAATCCGCGGTACTAAAAGAGACGGAGATATGCATTTTGATCTCTAGTTCAGTAGTATCGTACTAGTACATGTAGTATAGGAAACATGTAGTGACCGATTGAATTGCAAAACAAAGACATACAGCGATAATCCACTGTAGTGCAAAAGAGATGGAGATATAATTCGTTCTTTACAACTCGACCAAGCTAAGTTTGCACCTCGCGGGCGGGGCGCCGCATTCCAGCGAGGTGCAATCTTAGTTTGGTCGAAGTATACGTCTAACATTAATAAAATGCTGCAAAATTTTTGTACAAAAACACGGCATTAGGTAAATCAAATCAATTTTATGGTTACTTATTTATATGGTTTGTTTACGAATATTTCGCATCGAATTTGGCTGGACTTATAATATTTGCAATAATACCTAGATATAAGTACCTAAGTAATTTATTTAGCTTGATAAAGGTAGGTACAATAGATGATTTATTGTATGACACAAAAATGTTGGTGAGCGAGGTACTAAATGTACTAATAGAACTAGAAGTCCGAAGTAGTACATTAATGCAAATGTACTAGTACGGAGCGATCCTGTCACTGACCGAGCAAGAACAAGCCTACTGAGTCTGTACCTAATGTAATGTATCTTTAAATTAGTCTCTGAGCATCACGTGTACAAGTAGGTGCATCTCATAACAATTTTTAGTAATTTCTATAGGTTTCATACTTAAGGAAATTTTGTGAAATAGGTTAAAAATCTACCTTTCCATTCACATAACAGGCAAAAGTTTGAAACCCTTGGCGCGCAAATGACAATCTTGACGGATCTTTGTTTTCCGTAGGCCTTGTGACTACTGGCCGGATATTAAAAAACATGAAATATCGTTTAGCTACAGCTTCAATGGAAAAAAAGAAATGCGGTGTCCGATTCCGGTAAGTAGTTTTATCATGAAACTACCTTCCTATCGTGAAACGTCACAATTGGGCAGATGTTAAATTTTAATACGCAACTGTTGTAAATATATTCTATAGCCTACGTAGGATTCTAATGGTGAAAGTTTCAGATTGGTCCAGTAGTTTCGAAGCCAGTGTTAATAGTATTCAATTCAAACAATCAAATCTTTCCTCTTCTTGTAGGACAGTTACCTCCCGCCAAATAAATAAGGCACTTCGTTTTTAGCGCATGCGTTTCAGAAACTGTATCCATGCATTATGAATGACCTATGCCGCGGCATAATGCACTCTGTGTTTCCATCTTCGTAGATAAAATGCGTTCCCTACAACTTGGACGAGTGTGCTGTCTGCGGTTGCTCTTGCTCGGCTCAGGGTGACTACTGGCAGTTCGAAGACAGGCTGTTCCTCTGCAGGAAGCACTATAGTCGGCGGTTCAAGAGTTGCAAGTCGCACTACCGAGGTGTCAAGTTATCGGAATTCGAAGTAAGTTTTCCAATCCCGCCAGCTAATAAGAATTTAGACAAAAATATCATTGGAGCGAGGTAAACTGTAACTTAAAGATGTATGTGCATAATAGGTAGGTACCTACTTATGTTTAGTTCGAAAAGAAAACTTCCATCAAAAAACAATATGGATATGGAAAATATGGACTTATAATATTCTTATTAAAAAGTCTTGTCATAATAACTCATGTTATTTTTTATTTTTCAGCCCGTAAGAGACTGTTTCTTTATGCACGCGCATAACAGTTGTAAAGCTGCTCTCAAGATTATGAAGAAAGAAGACATTATCAAGAAATTGAGGAAGGAAGCCTATTTAGATCCATATTTCCCTCAGCGTCGGAACTGTGATAATTAGCTTTAATTATGATTTAAAGCTAACCTATAAAAATCATATCCTTTGTACCTACTTACCTAGTTACTTTTTAAGCGGGTACTTATTACCATATTTAATTTTAGTTCTACCTAGCTATAGGTTATTTGCGCAAGCCTACCTGAACGAAATATAATAATAATTATAACTAGGTACTGTTCTGTGCTAGCATACTTTAATTAAAACAAGCTAATTTAAGTGTATCAACGATGATTAAAATATTTTTCTAGACTGGTACCTATTATAAGTTTATTTTTATAGAGAAAATTTGTCTGCAGCTTAGAACATAATACCTAAGTGCATTAGATCAAATTGGCCATATTTTATTTGTAAAACCTTCCTTAACAATAACTTTAGTACCTACCTACCTACTTGATCTACATCCTAAATGAATAAATTAAAGCAGTGTTTTTGTTGTTTTGTGGAATTACAACCAAAAACTAATATATTGAACATGATCTATAGGTACCTACTTTCGCTTTGATTTTAGCAGCAATATTTCGGGTGCTAAAATGGAATAAAAGAATATTATTTCATTTAATAATGAAATGGCACAACACCGGCCCCACACACACCACAGCCCTGAAAAATTCTGTCCGTCTATCTACCCCAAAGAAAATAATTACAATATCTACCTACGACCAGCTACCGCTACCCGAGTACCCGTACGAAGAACCATAGAGATAAGAGAATGTGATTAAAAATCGATTAACGCTTGAATCGTTTGTTCGAATCATTATGGACATCTCTAGTTTACAAATAATCCATAAAACCATAGATAAAAAATTTCAATCATCTGACTATTTTGTTGTGTAGGTTTTTATTTTGGTACAAATAATCAATTTTTGTGAGTGTTTTGGCTGAAATGAAGCTAGATTCTAACAATAAAATGGTGAATATTGATAGCGGCGCTGACACCCCTGAAGATGTTGTGGATCCAAGGCAGAATGCCGAAGATATCATCGATGAAATCTTGGCTGAATTTACAGAAACCAGATCGCCCCCTACACGGAACGGCAATGGCATACCGGAAAATTTGTTTAACATTATGCAGCCCCCACGCACCAGAACCCCTGCCAACTCGTTCTCAGAGAATGCGACCATCGAGGATATCGATCCGACTTCCGATTTGGGCACGTCCATCAGAAACAAGTGTGCAGAGCTAGAGGAGATACTTCAGAGCCTGAAGTCGCGACTGAACCACGTCGTTCTGGATGAAAACATCGTGCTAAGCCCCGACGCCAACTCCGCTGAAGCCCAGCTCGAGCATGATCTTGACACAGACTGCCAAGAAGACCTCTCCCTACAAGAGTTCCTAGAACTGCTAAATTCTCAAAACAAAATCACGCCCAACACTGTCCCGTGATCATTTTAATAAAAATACTAGATGTAAGACGAAATTATTACATGAATTTATTGTGTGCAGATTTTAGATAAATTATGACTAAATATTAGAAAGAATTCTGGCCTATTTTTGAGTTTTACTGATGTGTGGGAAACTTAGTTAGGTTTTATAGAAACATTTTAATTATAGACAAAATAATAACTTTATTGTATTTAATACAACAGCTTTTGAAACAAAAATAAAAGTTACATTTAACACTTTTGATTTAAAAATCAGCAAACATGTCATCTTCTGTCTGCAAAGTAAGTTCAATAGAATCAGGGATGGTATCATTTTCATACAACTGTGACTCATTGTGACTATCAGCAGTTTCATAATCGCTCAAGCTGTTCTCAGATTTCAGTATAAAATCAGCATTTTTCTCACACAGCATGCCAATAACGTCATATTTCTTGCGATAATTTAATGTTTCTTTGAACTTTTTCAACCAGTCATTATAATGTGAAGGATCTAAATCAACACATTCTTTCCTGAAAAACAGAATAGCATCAAATGCTTTTGTATATTTTCCATCTAAGTTTCCAATAATCATACTTTCCAAAGCGGCTGTCATTCCCTGTGCTAGTTCTGGTAGAGGTTTCTCACTTTCTTTGAGAGCTGTGTAGTCCCTGATGGGGTCCAATGTGCCAATTCGTTTGATTTCACTTTGTGGTTTAGTTGGCAACTCTATTGTGGCCATTTCAGCTTCAACATCATCAAGTCCCTCCATGCCTTGTGAAGGCTGTACAACATTTGAAGGCTCTGATAGGAATCTGACTTTCTGTTTTCTTGATTTTTTCTCCATTTTTTTCAACTCAAACAAGGATTTCAGTTTATCCAATTGTTCTTTTGATCGCTTTTCAATAAGTGGAGGCATTTTGAAGAGATTTATGATGTCCTCCCTGGGTTTCGGCAATGGCTCATTGGGATGCAAAGCCCTGAAAGCAATGCAGTCCAACATGTGCTGAGCAAATGGGCTAACAGTCTCTCCTATCGGCAAAGCTTCTGCATCATCAAATGTGTCATCATAGGCCCTAGTCAAATCCATAGCCTTTATAAGATCTACAAATCCTTTCACTTGTTCTTCTGTGCAATTGAATTTCTTCAAGTTAGTGGACGGAAAAGACATGAACTTGATATCTTCTTTGAAGCATATAGTGGCCATTGAAAGGCAGACATAGTTGTTTGTGTCTATGACTGGGAATAGTGCAAACATTTTAGGTGCATTGTTCTTGTTGTAGACTCTTCTAGCTATACCAACTAGGTTGAGTTCATGCAGACATTCTACAAGGCACCTAATTGTTTGTTCTGCTTTCTTGTCCCCTTTCTTCCCAAAGAGATACTGTAAGCCATCACCAGTGAGATTTTGCCAGGTAATGTTTCTGGCATGTGTGAAACCATACACTGACAAGCACTTATCCCCACTCTCATATAGCATTGACTGGTTCAACTCTGTGAAGGGAATCACTCTCTGACCGTATTGATATCCCTTTATTGGTTCTGCCTCTTCCGGTAGACTGGTTTGGTTTTCAGAGTTGACAAAGACCTTTTTCTTCACAACTCCTTCTGTTGAGCTTGCTGTGTTGGTGACAGGACATTTGACAGCTTTTTGCCAGCTCTTGACAACAGGATCATCTCTCAGTCTTATGTATGCTGAGATAGGGATCTTGATATTTGGTCCGATACTAAGGTCTACATTCCATGGCCTTGAACTGACACCTTTCTTCTTGTGAAAGAGTAGGTATCTCATGGTGTATTCAAAGGTTGCTGTGGCACCATTTGTGGTCTCCACAAACTTCTGGGCCAGTGTGATGTCACCTTTAGCCATATCATCAAGGATGTCAGGTCCTATCACATCAACCTCATACTTTTCTTCTTTCAATCCATCCAAAACCTGAAAATGATAATATATTTTTCATTCTATTTTAACATAAAAACTTATTTTATAGTAAAAGATGAAAAAACTTACCAACTGCACATCTTTGTGGTCATTTTGAGTGGGAACTTTAAAGTTAGTCATCAAAATAATCTTCTTATTTTCAACGTTGTAGCCGCTGAGGTTCTTAAAATGATCTGCAGCTACTATGATAGCATCCACCCAGTCTCCTTTGCTTGTTGAAGGCTGAAATAAACATGAAAGCTTTAGAAAATGCTTCAAAAATTAATCACAAACATGTATCTATAACATAGGTTTAGAATTGGAAACTTACAGTATTTGGCAGTTCTCGGATCATGTTCCAAGTGGGAGTGACGAGGTCGGAAAACATCTCAATATGCCTAAAGGCGCCTTCTACTTGCTCTGCCATACCATTCTTTGTCTTTTTCGATCCTAGTAATATTATGCCAACCAGATTACTCGCTTGACTTATTATTTTACGCTCAATAAGCCGGGTAGCGCATTCCCGCGCCTGTTCAAAGAAACTCTTTTCTCCTTTTTCATCAGGAGTAGAGACGTTGCGTCCAATATCTAGGATGATAACTGCACCCTGGTCCACCTTCTTCGGTGCCATTACAGCAGAGATTCTACCGGCAATCGAGGGCACTAATATCAATGTAAACCTACAGCTTGTTGCGACAATGAGATGCTCACCAAGACTAAACCTCACTGCTTGCGCTCACTTTTTTATACAAAATATGAAAGAAAATGTTTAATTTGGCAATTTATCCGGCGCGAACCAAAAGTAAACAAACAAACAAGTTGGAACATGTTTCTCGCTCGCTATTCATTCTCATTCATGCATGCATGACGCACATTATTCCTCCCTATTTCCCTCCCTCAGACTAAGGGTTTCTCTTTCCTTCCTCCCACATTGACATTTGATGGATGAGATTTGATTGACATTTGATTGTGTTGATGAGTTTTGCATTATGAGCTATTTCCACTGCTAATCTTTAATCGGTCAAAAACTTAACTTGTCTATAACTTCGGTGAAATAGCGTTTATTATTATGATCTAGCTCGGCGCGTTAAAAATTTCACGTGCGTGTTTGTTTTCATAATTTTAGGAATTATAACAATAAAATGCTTACTATATCGAATGCTTGCAAAAACTCCTTGAAACCTACTTGTATTGTAATCCAGGCTAGAAACAAAACAAAAACACATTGGGTGAGTACCACCGATCAAAATAAAACTATTAAACTCTTTAACTCATACAAACCTCACGTTCATAACCATTTACTAATTATATTTTACAGGCAAAATTAAAAAAGAAAGACGGACCAAAGTACAAAGCACTAAGCCATTTCGATGATTTCTACGGATCTGTATTTGGCGACCAATGGGCGCCTATTAGGGAAGCGCTCTTCCGGAAAAACAAATACGTAGCAGTCGTCAATAACTATGGAGATACTAATGAAACTGTAGAATTTCTTGAAAATAAAGGTATAGCCTTGATGAAATCATATTCACCTATTTAAGGCAGGCCCAAACCAGCCTTGCTGCCACCAATTTTAACTCATAATTATGTATGTTGAATAATGGAAATAGCATAAATTTTACTGCACAGTTTGTGATATCTTTTATGTATTATGTTATCTGTGCCTATCATTAGCTTTTTAATGCCTCTTCAGTTATATAAACATAGGCATTAAAAATTCTTATTAAATAGGTATCCTATCACACCTATTTCTGTTTGTCAAACAAAATAATAGGTAACTAGGTATATGAAATAGGTGCAGTACTAGTTTGGGTTGAGGTAGAAACAAAATCATATCTGGCCAATAAGGAACCTTCAAGAATAAATTTACTGTTTTACAGGTGCACACTGTTTAAAAAATCTGATGTCAATCCAGAAAGAATTCCATAAGCAGTATACCCCAGAACTTTTAACAAAAACTACAGATACTAATAGGGGCAACAGATTGGCGGATTTTGCTGAAAAACTGCACTCAGAAGAAATTGCCCAACTTTATCCACAAGTTGATAATACTCCAGAGAAATTAGATTTTTCTGGTAATGAAGTGGAAGAACCAAAACCTATAAAAGTGAAAGATATGTAAGTAAACTCAGGAAACAGAGAGGGACATAAATAATGCTGTACATTCCGCATAGTATTTATTTTATTTATTTATTATCTAACCCCAAGCTTGTTATGGGCACTAGATTATTGCATCACAGGCCTTCGTCCACCACACCATGGAGGTTGTAAAACATTAATACATAACATACAAATAATTACTAGGCTTACATAATTTGGCCCTTAAACTTAAAGCTTTGTGTTCAAGGGTTGAAAAACAAATTAAATATACTTTTTTTATAGAATGTGTTCAATAAATAAATAATGTTGGACAACCCACACAGCATCATCTAACCCCAAGCTAAACAGAGCTTATGGGCACTAGATGACTGATATACATAATACAATAGATTACATAGATAGATATATTTTATTATTCCTACAAAACGACCAGAACACCCTGAACAAATATTTGTCACGAGGCGGGAATCGAACCCGCAACCTCCTGCATCGCAGATGGACCTTCGCCCACCGCGCCACTGAGGTCGTTTCTCATTATATGTTGATATTATGTCCAGTCCAGGATATCAATTTTAAAACACATACTCATAGTACAACACAGTTCGGCGCTATAGCGCGGCGTCAATAAGCGCCCTGACGCGGCGTAATAACGCGTTCTGTTTGCCAAACCCTTAAGAATTAATTGATATCACGACAGTTGATATCAGTTAAAAAGTACCTCTCTGAACATCTGAACAACTGAAAATGCATTACTCATTTAAAATTCTTTTACAGTCAATCATCAAACATGACTCTCGACGAGTCCCTCTCCCGAGCAGTTCTGGATGAGTCCCGCATCATAGACCCCAGCCAGGGAATAACGTCCGAAGCACTGTACCAGTTCATACCAGCTACAAAGCTGAAAGGCATGGATGAATGGGTCTCGGAATCTGTACACTATGCATATTATTCTAGTAAGTGCTGGAAGCCTAAGTAGCAATGAAATGATATCATATAGGTATGTACAGTGCGCGTCATAATATAAGTACCCCCCCTATCTTAATGTGTGGGACACAATAGTTGTTATTGTTGGGAATTTCAGACTTTGAGTATTATGGAAGGGCAGTTCGATCTTGAGCGGCGCGTGATAAATTTTTGCATGTGAAAAATTGTGAAAAGTTACCAAGGTAATTAGAAGTAGTCGAAAATAGTATATGTACCTACAAGGGGGGTACTTAATTCTGACGCGCACTGTACCTGCCTATATGTATACCTATATGATATCTTACCTATTTATAATTTTCTTTTCTTATTATTATTGAATTACTAGGACAAGACTTCTCATAAATCCCTCCCCTACCTATTCAACTACAATTGCATTTTTTGGATGTTTTCGTTTTACCTATAAGTCCATTTGTAAAATAAATAAATGAAAAGAATCTTCCACCAAACCTTACAGAGAATAGAAAAATACCGTCTTACAGTCATTGCAATATTTATTTAAAAGACTTTATTTACACAGTTTATTAACTTGATTACAGAAAGCTCGATCTTTGGGTATTTTTAATGTATATTAAAATATCTATATCCCTATTGTATAAAGTATATCTATCAGTCACCTAGTATCCATAACGCAATCCCTGCTGTTAAGCAGGGCTAGATGATGCTGTGTGGATTATCCAGCATTATTTTTTAATTTCAGAGGGAACGGATTTCCCACTATTAATAGAACCTGAAGCAGAGATATCTTACCCAGAACATTTGAAGGTGTACACATTTGAAATGGACAGTGAGATGGTGATGTTTCCTGAACCCAAGCGAGGAGCTACAGGTAACAATATTGGTCTGAAGGATAGGACAAAGTTATTGGCTCTGTTAAAAGCTTGGTGAGCTGAAGTGTCAGTGCCCATATCTTTATTTAATACTAACAATTTTAATATGATAAATCTAGTAAACATTAGTTTATTTCATATTTTTTCTATGAATTCAAATCAATGAGTCCCAGTCGACTTCATATTTTTTCTATGAATTCAAATCAATGAGTTCCAGTCGACTAAATGGTCGTGAACCGGCCTAATCACCCTATGTTCTTGAATGTAGATTTGACACTAGATAGACTACAAAAGTAGGTAGTGTAGGACGTAGCAGGGCTTCTGCACCGGCAGATGCAAGCTGTAGACTGTTCTAGATCTTCAGCCATTTTGTAGTTGTTGAAAGTTGGTACACAGTTTATGACATGGAACTTTTTATTGCGAAATTCCCACGGGATCGGTAGTTACGCGAATGAAACCGTGGTCACCCAGCTATTAGTGCAGTTATATATTTATATTATAGCAGCACGTACATAAGTTTAATCCAAGCTGTATATAACCGCATAACTGAAAGTGATTGTAATGTGTTGTGTACGTTACACACGTTGCCGTTTGGTGCCGGCTGCCGTGTGGTGCCGGCATAGAATTGCACCACCCCAACTCTTCCCGCCCGTGGGTGTCGTAAGAGGCGACTAAGGGAAACGCACCGAGGGCGGGCAGCAGCGCCCTCTGTAGAATAATTCCACCGAACTGCGATCCCCAACCCGCATGCCCAGCGTGGGGATTATGGGCAATAACCCCCAAATGATGAATAATGCCACATATGGCGCTCATTAGGGGAGGCCTATGTCCAGCTGTGGACTATATAGGTTGATGTTGTTGTTGTTGTTGTGTGTACGTTAAATAAATATCTAACATACCAATCTAAATAAACAGGACGGTACCATTTTGAACGCTGTCAAATAAGTATGATTGACACCAATGTTTGTGATTTCCAGGAGTACACAACTATTACCCCATGGACGGAGGCAGTGTCCTCTCCGTCCTAGCCCTAGGCCTCCGCCCCGGGGACCGTGTGCTCGACCTATGCTCCGCGCCGGGGGGCAAAGCCCTAGTCGCGCTGCAGACCTTGCTGCCTGATGTGATAGTGTGCAACGATGTGTCTATATCAAGAAGTAATAGGTGAGTTTAAATGGGCTTCGATGTCACGGGAATAACCGCAGAGCGCAATAAATAAAGTCACGTTGTTTACGGGTTCTCGACTCTTGGAAAACAAAGCTCCCAGTGAGTTAAAAAAATTATCTATCGAAGAAATTGTCAAAAATATTCTTTGCAAAAAGGCTTACTATAAAATATCAGACTAATAAAAATATTTACGAGTTTTGCTCCTACTCGAAAACTAACAATCTAACAAGGTAAAGTTTTCTTGTTCGCTTCTTTACTTTACCTTTAAGAGCGTGCCATACCTCAGCCAAAATTCAAATTTCGAGCAGAATGACAAGATATGGGGTGCATTCCGAATTACGCTAAAATCGATATTATCGCGCTCACAACCGTTCCGAATTACTGTAAGCGCGACAACATCGCGACAACGATGTCGCGTCAAACGTCATTACAGGTCGCCATTTTGCGATATCACCAATGAAATCACTGAGCGCTCTGTCAAAACTGACATTCCACTGTCAATATCGTGATATCTAATTCGGAACGCCAAATATCGTTGTGATCGCTATCAGCGCTGTAATCGTTATTCGGAATGCACCCATGATTTTCGTATGAGTGAGAAACACAGAGCGATAGGAGTGCTCCGTATTTTATATTTCCAAAACTGTTATGCCTAATTACAAGTTATTTACACCACTAATCGAAAAATTAAAAAGACGAAAACGAAGAAATTCTACTACGTTTCTTGACAAAACAAAAATCCAACAAAAAAATGAGGTGGTTCCTGAGATAAATAGCAAAATGTGTGCAAAACATGTATTTTTCAAAATATTAAAAGTATCGAGAAAATTTTCACCAATCGTGTTTTTGAAAACACGGAATCCAAGATAAAAGTTCGAATTATCATTTACCTAAATATGAAGGTGGTAGCTTTCACAGATTCTGAGATAAATAACGATTTCTAACTATAAAATTACATAAGGTACACTCTTAAAAGATTGTAGTGAACAATGAAACGTGATCACTATCTTTCCTAGTTCTTTTACTTAAGTAATTTGTATTTTGTGACGTGTCCAAGAGTATTGTAAGGTCTAAAGGAAATAAAGCACTTTCACAATTTTTTGTTTTCGGGGCTCCACAGTACCATATCCTTAATTTGGTGCTTCTCGAAATCCTTATGGGGTGGAACACACATTGTGATAATAATAAAAAATAAAAAAATAATGTCGGGGCTCCACAGTACCATATTCTTGCCTTAACTGAGTGCTACTCGACATCCTTATGGGGTGACACACATTGTGATTTAAATAAATAAATAATGCTCGTAAATCCACACAGCATCATCTAGCTCCAAGCTAAGCAGAGCTTATATTATGGGTCATCACATCAATCATCATAGATGACTTATATACAAGCTATATAATATGCTTATATATATGCTGGCCAATATCTCGCATCAGCATTGCCATACAACGTGGCAATGCAGCCAGCATCTTGGGTACACTTCCAACTGGTATTGATATGGATCAGTTGAGTTACCTGTAGTTTGTTCGCAACAGTCTGCAGTTAGCTCAATTGTTTCAATTGTAAATACTAGTTTTTATTAAGTACTATCATTGTAATTTTATTTGTTAATAAAGGCTTTTTGCCCTTATATACATAGATAATACTTAAAACACTATAATTACATACATATATATTTTTATTATACTTAGACGACGAGTATTCGAAACAAAATATCTGCAGATACAAACATTTGTCGCAGGTCGCAATCGAACAAAATCGGGCGTCGTGTCGCATTGGGTCGTATAATCAATCTGTCTTATTCATATTTTTTCAGAATAGCCAGTATTTTCAAGAACTATTTCTTTGACTTCGAGACGAGCAATAAATGGAGAGAACGGGTTATACTCAAAAAACTTGATGCGCGGGAGTTTAGTGACGACGAAGGCTTTGATAAGGTACATACCAACACAAATTTATATTACTATAATAAGAAAATATCGAAGTATGACGAATTCATTATGAATGTAAGCGGGTTAACTACGAACCTATTTTGTGTTGGAAGAACACCAACGTTTCATACCTTAACGAGGGTCTTCATCAGGGTGAGTGCGGCTCACGTCGCGCCTATATCGCTTCAATGCGCTCTTATTCATAATGATAGTCACTATACGTTTTTAATTATTTTTTTTTAATTTTTCATTGATACAAACATTTTCTTTGTTCACAAGAAATATGTTGGAGTCAGACTATACGTTCAAAGACCAAGCTTTGAATCTATTCAAAGCTTTTCAATCCTTATACGTTTTGTTCTTTTTTTACTTTTAAGTCAACATGTTAAATAAATAAATAATGCTGGAAAACCCACACAAAAATGTAGCCCTAAGCTAAGCAGAGCTTTTGTTATGAGTATACTAAATGACTAATATACATAATACAATATACTAGGCAGATAAATATTTTTTATTATATATAGAAAACGACCAGAAAACCCAGAACAAATATCTGCAGATTGTACAAACATTTGTCCCGAAGCGAAAATCAGATGCACCTGCGTCGCAGGAATATAGAAATTGAAATGTTACGTTACGTGTATTGTTACAGGTTCTCGTAGAAGTTACGTTGCGCGTTTTGTTACAGGTTCTCGTGGATGTTCCGTGTACGAACGACAGGCACTCTGTGAACACGGACGGGAACAGTATATTCAGGCCCGACCGCATCAGGGAGAGACTGAAAATACCTGAGGTGCAGACGCAAATATTAGTGTGAGTATATTAATGTATTTGTTTATTTACTCAATCATGTATTTATATCTTTACAGGCTTATCCAATGGAATAAAGAAAATTAATGAAAATAAATTGCATTGAGAGAAAAAATTATAATAAAAAATAACAATAAAATCTGTCCGAGCTTTAAAGAAAGAAAATATTTTTTTGTTAAAATAGTGAAATTAAATTAGTATTCATAAAAAAAAGTCAAAACCAATAAAAAGTCGTTGATTAAAAATAAAAATGTTAAAGAAAATAAACATAAAACAATAACACTTAGGTACCTCTTTATTCATAACGGCCTGATAACTATATTTCTCACTCTGTCTGCTTCAATTGATATAATAATAATAATGCCGGACAATCCACACAGCATCATCTAGCCCCAAGCTAAGCAGAGCATGTGTTATGGGTACTAGATGACTGATATACGTAATACAATATTATTAAATAGATAGATATTTTTTATTATACATAGAAAACGACCAGAACCTCTGAACAAACATCTGCAGATCGTACAAATATTTGTCCCGAGACGGGAATCGAACCCGCAACCTCCATTATATGAGTGGGATTAAGAAATAACATTTGTTCAGTTAGTCAAAAACACAACTGTTGCTAAAATTAATCTATGGTAGTTTGAAGAAAACAAGATGAACTGTTACAATATTTATTTTATTAGAAAGATCAAGGTCGTGAAGCCTAGAATTGTATTTGGATCACGTTGAGAAACTAATAGATAAAGAGAGCATAGAGAGAGCGGGAGTCAGTCTGGAGACCTATTTTATATGGCTAAATGAATGAATCTCTCTTTCTTTCATAAGCATAAAAGTTTTATTATTGATATCTGGTAAACCTTATTCTCGTATTTTCTACTTTAACCTCGGAGGAGGGCGTTGCATCTGCGACACAGTTTTAAAGGTGCAGGCGGCATAGTTTGAATTTTTATCCTGTAGCCTTGTTTTATGTTCCATAATGAACGATTTATTATTGTTATTATTTGAATGTTCAGGAACGCCCTAAAGCTGGTGAAACCCGGCGGTACCGTGGTGTATTCTACCTGTTCGCTGTCCCCGATACAAAACGACGGCGTGGTGCACGCCAGCTTGAAGCAAGCGTTCGAGACTTACAACGTTGTAGCGGCTATCAAGTAAGTAGACGAGAATAGCGACCTCTGTGGCGTGGTGGGCGAAGGTTCGGTTCGATTCCCGCCTCGGGACAAATATTTGTACGATCTGCAGCAAAAATATCTATGTAATAATACTGTATAATGTATATCAGTCATCTAGTAACCATAACACAAACTCTGCATAGCCCGGGGCTAGATGATGCTGTGTGGATTGTCTGGCATTGTTTATTTATATTAATTATTTAGTTATTTACTTGAACGTCCAGCGCTCGCTAGGCCTTTATTCACTATTGTCAATCCACGCACGTTACACAGATACGATATGACAGCGGCGTGGAATCGAACAAAACCGTATTTAGAACACGTTGTGACTAGGGCATCGGAACCGGGTTTTCCCGGAATCGAAAGAACCGGGAATACCCGGTTCTTGGGTCTACAAAAAGAACCGGTTCTCAAAATATTCAGAACCGGGTTTTCGGTTCTTTCGATTCTCCTAAAAATATTGATTATTGTAGGTTAATGAAACTCAGAAGTCACTACGCATCAAGGCGTTGCATAAAATAAGGAGTAGGTACGGGTCGGGAGCGGGGAATGTCTCCCCGCCCCCGCCCCGTACCTACACAGCAGCGACTCAAACCGTGCTGCCATCCGCCATTTATTTTATATAGTCTGTCGAAAGCGTTCCGATTTCGTGGTTGTGTGTATGTTGCAGCGTAGTATAGTTTGTGTGTGTATAGTTGCTCGTTTGGATTAACGCTGTTATTATAGGTAAGTGCGTCTTCTATCATTATTATTCTTTGGTTCACTACTTTTTGCCTATTACATTGTAGATGGCAAAAATAGGCATAGGTAGGGAAAGAAGTCAGTAAAGTATTTTATTCTTTGCCTTTTTTATAAGTTGTTTAATGTAAGTATAGTGGATTTCGGGTATAACGACTATGAAGGGTCCACTGATATCGCCGTTATAACCCAGAAGTCGTTACAGACTAAGACAATAAGCAGATGCATGTATAGTTTTATATTCTTAAATTATTTATTGAATATTTGCATACATAGTCAACAAGGCAGAAAGCGGAATATTTGACAAATGAAGAGGAACTTAACAGGCAATTAAAAGAAGCTTCCACTGCGAGAACATCCACGCCAGATGATTTATATACTACCGTGAGGGTAGAAATGGCACTCTTCAAGAATGGTGGTCAACGAGGCCGATATCTGTCGCTGGCTTACCATTTGATCACCATCCCACCTACCAGTGTGGAGCCGGAACGCATATTTTCATCTGCTGGTATAATATGTAACAGACTGCGCTCAGCTTTGGGTGACAAAACCCTAGATGCCCTCATATTTTTGCGTTCATATTAATTACCTAGGTAAAAAAATATATTCAAAGTTAAAAATTAGTTTATTAGGTTAAAAATCAAGATCTATTTTAAGTGTATTTTTTTTATGTGAATAATATAAGTTATTTCAATATTTTATTTTATTTTTTTTTATTTGGACCCCACTATTGATATTGTAAGACAAAAATATAATTCTAATAAATTAAGAAAAGAACCGAAAGAACCGAAAAAACCGGGTACCCGGTTCTGCGTTCAAACAGGAATCGAAAGAACCGGTTCTTAAAATATGACCGGTTCTCGATGCCCTAGTTGTGACGTCGCACGGTTTGGGCGAGGAATCTCCTATTCTATAGAGAATATTTCCCCTGTTCGGCAACTTACGATAATGCTGTCTAGATTTATCCACCATTATTTTAATTTAACTTAAATTTATCTCCAGGGATACGACCCCATGGATGTCCAGTCTAAGCAGTACTCTGGTGCTAGGCAGCGGTAACACGGCGCCGAAGTACGGACAGCTGGTGCTGCCATCTGTCGCCGCCAACTTCGGACCCTCGTACATCGCCAAGATGGTTAGACTCAAGTGATGGAGGTAACTTTGTTTGTCGCAGGATGTTGCCGCTAGATGGCGTTGTTATTGTTTACATATTCATAAGGCTGTCTGTTCATTGACGCGAAGCGAGACAGCGATAGATTTATGCAATATCAAGTACTTAGACATAATAATTCTGAAATAAAATTACGACTACGACAGAACCAAATAAGATCTAGCTTATGTATTTTACGAGGTACACATAACAAGCTATAATAATGTAACACAAAAAATATACCTAACACAAAATGTTTAATTTCTTCTAAAATATAAAGGAAACATATCCCTTATTGTTGGAAGTAATAAGAACCAAATGGGAAGCAATATTTGGATAGCATTTCAAAGTTAAATACGACAGATGACTCATCATGTTATCGGTAACAAATCTTCGCTCTGTGTCAGTGGACAATAGAAATATCCGCTCCGCTGCCACGCTTTGCGTCAAGGACATCCAGACTTTTGCCATTTTACAACTAATCTCGTAAAAGATTAATTGATTTCAATTTTCAAGACAAAAATGCAATTGGCTAACATTGCAGTTTTATAAGAATGTAGTCTAGTCAATATTAGGAATAAAAAGAAGCAATGAATTTTATGACAATGCTATTTAAACAAAGGTTGTAAATTATATTTGAAATAAAAAAAAAGTTCTAAGACATAACGTTTATTATTAAATAACTTATCTTAATTTAAGTACATTAGTTCAAGATCTCGTCGATCAATGATTGATTTCAACGTTCATCAAAAGCTAAATTAAAAAACTAAAACAGCTAAAATCAGTTTTTTTCTAAGTTATAAAATAAATGCTAGCGAAATAAAAGTTATACATACATGGCAGTCTTGAAAACAAATAATGTTTGATGTTGTTGAATGTTTGACAATAACAAAGAAATCAAAAAACAGTCCATATCCTTAGAATAACTAACTTAAGTTTTTCCTACTAATAATTTATTTACCATAATATCGATTATAGATGACTTAATAGAGTATATACCGTGTGGTGTCGGCAAAGAATTTCACCACCCCAACTCTTCCCGTGGGTGTCGTAAGAGGCGACTAAGGGAAACACAGCGGGGGTCGGGCAGCAGCGCCTTCTGCAGAACAACTACACCGAACTGCGATCCCCAACCCGCATGCCCAGCGTGGGGATTATGGGCAATAACCCCCAAATAATGATGCCATCTATGGCGCTCATTAGGGGAGGCCCATGTCCAGCAGTGGACTATTATAGTCTGGTGATGTTGTTGTGATGTAATAGAGTACAATAAACTTTATTTCAGACAAAAAAAATACAATACCTAAACAGGAAAATGAGAGATAACAAAGTTGCATAGGTAATGACTTTCTCTTCCAGACAACCTTAGTATGTACACGAAGCAGCACATAGAAGGCGTACTATTAATTAATGTTATAGGTACTTAATGTGATATGATAACACGTAAGCCATGACCTAAGCAAATATTAAAATCAAATGATCAATGATTAAAAATCAATATTAACAAAAATTTTAGGTATGCAAGCATATCATAAACCTTGACTGGGTAAATTACATCAATACCTAGTTCTTTGCATATAGAAATATTTTGACGACCGCTTTGGTGCAGTGGGTGAAGGCCTGTAACGCGTAGGTCGCGGGCTCGATTCCCGTCTCGGGACAAATGTTTGTACGATCTGCAGATATTTGTTTGGGGTGTACTGCTCGTTTTCTATGTCTAATGTATCAGTCATCTAGAAACCATAACACAAGCTCTGCTTAGCTTGGGGCTAGATGATGCTGTGTGGATTATCTGACATTATTTATTTATTTAAGAGTACTTCTGCTTCAAACTCTTTTTATTCTGGTCGTTTTCTATGTATAATAGAAAATATCTATCTATGTATACTTGTATATTATTTTGTATATCAGTTATCTAGTACCCATAACACAAGCTCTGCTTAGCTTGGTGCTAGATAATGCTATGTATAATTATTACTTTACATTATTATTATTATTAAACTTCAAAGATCTTTCCCTCCATTCCTACCGTTGCTAAGAGGTTCAGTCTCAATAACGTCCAGTTTCTCTCCCACTTTATTCCAAGTTTGTTCCTCACCGCTCCCAAATATCGAGTAAACTATTATCTCTATGATGTATAGTGCGATGGTTACGAAGAATATCACTCGCCATGCTGAGATTGTTTGCTGGAAAGAAAAAGAGAAAATTAATTTAGGAAGAGAATGTCTCTTCTGAAGTTTAGAAAGAAACGCGTTTGTTTCGCTCACATAAACCTTCGTAAAAACCTTAAATTTAAGCCGGCTTCGTGCGGGTATTTACCAAAAATTTTATATTTGATACTCTTGAAGTTTTCGATACCCTATATCTAAAATAAAAAAATATATGCTGAGGCAGGACCTTTTTACTAGAATCCTAGTTTCCTTATGAACATAGGCTATAGAATATATTAAAAAAAATTAGGGATACGCATGAAAAATTCAATTTTCATTTATCACCCGTGCCAAGCCGGGGCGGACCGCTAGTTTGTTAATAAAGCGTGAATCCTAACTTTTTTACTCAGTAGTGCACACAATTATACTTACATTCCCATGCGTCAAAACTCCTACAAATATCGGCACAACAATCCCAGGCACCGTTGCCACCGTATTCGTCACAGCCATTAACGTGCCCGCGTAATTCGGCGCTATATCTATATGGTTGGATAAGAACCCGCAGAACATTCCTCCTATACACGTCACTGCGATAGTCATGAGGGCTACAGCGGCGGGGCGGTTGCAGCCGATGTAGCAGACTGCTAGCAGGCAGCAGGCTGGGATAACCGATGCTGGAAATAAGGGTCAAATTTAGATTCAAAGTTAGTTTTGGATCCAAATTTGGTGGACACTAAAACAGCCAAAGGCCGCAGTGGGTTTATATAGGATGCCACATCGCAGGCGATGTAGCAGAGTGCTAGCAGGCAGCAAGCTGGGGTGATCGATGGTAGACATAAGGGTCATATTAAGTTGCGTTTTGTGAAGCAATAAAGGTAATTTTAAATCCAAATTTGATGGACACTAGAACTACCAAAGGCCTTATTGGGTTTATATAGGAGTGGATGTATAAAGCCACAGTCTTTTATAGTCATGAGGGCTACAGCGGCGGGGCGGTTGCAGCCGATGTAGCAGACTGCTAGCAGGCAGGAGGCTGGGATAACCGATGCTGGAAATAAGTTTTAAAGTAGTTTTTGTTCCCAATATATGATGGACACTAGAACAGCTAAAGGCCGTAGTGGGTTTATATAGGAATCTGCTCGCCTGCGATGTGCGATTCGTGCTAGCAATCAGCAAGCTGGGATGATCGATGGTTGAAATAAGGCTCATATTTAGTTGCGTTTTGTGAAGCAATAACAGCTGACATGTAGCAGACTGCTAGCAGGCGGGAAGTTGGGATGATAGATGCTGACAATAAGGGTCAAATTTAGTCTTTTATAAAACAATAAAGGTTATTTTGGATAAACATTTAGAGAACAACAGAACAGCCCAACAAATCGTTATAATATAAAGGACATTTTTTTTTCCAAATTTTCATTGAAAGTTGTATTAAGTTATTACCTAAACATTTAAAATTTTACGAACCCGAACTTTCGTTTAATTTTTTTGTATTCAGTGTGTCTACCATCATCATCATCATCATCATCATCATCAGCCTATGTTAGTCCACTGTTGGACATAGGCCTCCCCTAATGAGCGCCATAGCGCCCTGTCTTCGGCTTGACGCATCCAGCATCTGCCAGCAGTCTTTCGCAGATCGTCATCCCACCTGGCCGAAGGGCGTCCTACACTACGTTTACCGAGTCGCGGTCTCCACTCAAGAACACGTTTACCCCAGCGGTTATCGGTTCTTCGCGAAATATGGCCGGCCCACTGCCACTTCAGCTGGCTAATTCTCTGAGCTATGTCGATGACTTTAGTTCTCTGTCGGATGAATTCGTTACGAATCCTATCCTTCAGAGAAACTCCGAGCATAGCTCTTTCCATAGCGCGCTGAGCGACTTTGAACTGGTGGACCAACCCTATCGTGAGTGTCCACGTCTCAGCTCCGTAGGTCATAACTGGTAGGACGCACTGATTAAAAACTTTCGTTTTCAAACATTGCGGTATGGATGACGAGAAGACTCGATGTAGTTTTCCGAACGCTGCCCAGCCTAGCTGGATCCTCCTCTTGGCTTCCTTCTCGAAATTGTTTTTACCCAACTGCAAAATCTGCCCGAGGTAAGTGTACTCAGAAACAATTTCGAGAAGGTGGCCATGTACGATCACCGGTCTTGGATCAATGTGGGCATTGATCATGACTTTGGTTTTATCCAAATTCATGCCAAGACCGATACATCGGGAGGCTGAAGCTAGACTGTCCAGCATCCGGTTCAGCTCCTCTAGCGACTCCGCCATTAAGACTATGTCATCAGCGAATCGCAGGTGTGAGATGTAGTCGCCGTTTATGTTGATGCCCTTGTCTTTCCAGTCCAGCGTCTTAAACATATCTTCCAACGCGCTCGTGAACAGTTTCGGGGATATGACATCCCCCTGCCTCACTCCTCTGCGCAGTTGGATCGGTTTAGTCTGCTGGTCCTGTACTCGGACACTCATCGTAGCGGCTTCGTAGAGACATCTCAGCACCTCGATATAACGATAGTCTACTTGGCATCGCTGTAAGGATTGTAGAACAGCCCAGGTTTCAACGGAGTCAAAGGCCTTCTCATAGTCCACAAAAGCCAGACACAGGGGCTGATTATACTCTTCGGACTTCTGTATAATCTGCCTCACTGTGTGAATGTGGTCTATGGTACCATATCCTCCGCGAAACCCAGCCTGCTCCGGTGGCTGAAACTCGTCGAGTCTCCTGGCGAGACGGTTCGATATAACTCGTGAGAAAAGCTTATAGACGTGACTTAGGAGCGAGATGGGTCTATAATTTTTAAGAAGGGTTTTATCTCCCTTCTTAAAAAAGAGCACCACCAAACTCCCACTCCACGCCTTTGGAGTTCTCCCACTGTGAAGGACGGCGTTGAAGAGGCTCTGTAACCCCTGTATAACAGGGTATCCTCCAGCTTTCAAAAGCTCTGATGTTATTCCGTCCTCACCGGGGGCTTTTCCATTTTTAAGGCAGCTTAAAAAGAGCTAACACGATCTCGTCTTGACTGATGTCTGGCAGTTCGTCGGTATAGTGGCGTATCAAGGTGGCTCTAGAATCGTGGTCGTCTCGTTGGGAACGGGGAGCATGTGCAGCGTATAAACGGCCATAAAAGTCCTCTATCTCGGCCGATATCTCCGGCTTCGACAATACGGTCCTTCCGTCGTGCGTTGAAAGCTTCGTCAGGTGGCTCCTTCCAAGCTGCTGAGTGAATACTTTGGACCCTCGGTTTCGCTCTATCGCCTCTTCGATGAGGCGTGTATTGGAGCTCCGAAGGTCGCGTCGTACCATCTTCGCAATTCGCTTGTTCAGGTCTGACCTCTCTGACGAAGTCGCTTGGGTGGTTTCCCGTCTTTTCGTCATCAGCCCAAGAGTCTCATCCGAGAGTTTGGACTTCTTACCAGTACGCTGCTTTTTGCAAAACTTGATGCCCTCGTCCCTCAGCGTTTCTACCAGATTGTGTAGGGTCTCGTCAGCGTCATCAGTGGGTTCCAAGGCAGCGAATCTATCCCCGAGAAGCTGCTGAAACTTCTCGGTGCCCGCCATGATTTGGATTGGGTTCGGTCGGAGCGTGGACTTCATCAGACGGTTTCTTTCAAGCTTCAAATTTATATTCAGAGAGCCTCGAAGGAGTCGGTGATCAGATCCGGTATTGAACCTGTTGATCACTGAGACATCTCTGAATATATGCTTGCTATCCGTCATGATGAAGTCGATCTCATTTTTAGTCACAGAATCGGGACTCCGCCATGTCCACTTCCTTTGGGGCTGTTTCTTAAAGAAAGAGTTCATTAAGAACAGCCCCTCTTTCTCCAGGAAGTTGACGAGCATTGTCCCCTGTGATTTCGAACTCCAAAACCATGTGGGCCTATTCGGGATTCACTGCCAGTCTGGGTTCCCACCTTGCCGTTAAAGTCCCCCATAACAACGTTGAAGTGAGCCTTGGTGGTGTGATGTAAGGCTTTGGATATGTCTTCGTACATATCCTCCACTTCATCATCCGAGTGAGCCGAGGTCGGTGCGTAGACCTGAATGACCTTCAAGCTGTAGCGCTTAGACAGCCGAAGGATCAGGTAGGCTACCCTGGTCGACACACTGGAGATTTCTTCGACGTTGTTAGAGAGGGCCTTATTGACGAGGAAACCTACGCAACCCTGGGATGTTTTATCACCCTCGCGAAAGTAGAGAAGATGGCCTGAGTCTAAGGTTACAGTGTCCTCCCCCTCTCTACGGACTTCACATAACCCTAGAACATGCCATTTAATGTTCTCTAGCTCCACTTCCAACTGCGCTAGATGGTGATCAAGCCTCAGAGTGCGTCCGTTAAACGTTGCCAGGGTCAGTGTGTGTGGGGTGTGGTAGCCTAATGTAGCCCGGAGATTCCTAGCACCCCCTGCCCCGCCGTTACCGTGGCCGCTACCATGGCCAGGAATAGCGAGGCGGCCGGGAACTGGGGGCCATTTTGTGGCGGTTCTTGTCATTGGGGGGGTATTGCCCATAATCCCCACGCTGGGCATGCGGGTTGGGGATCGCAGTTTAGTGGAGTAGTTCTGCAGAGGGCGCTGCTGCCCGCCCCCCGGTGTGTCTACCATGAGTTTTTACAATCTACACTCGCTATCGACTGTAGTTAACAAAATGTATGAAAACTTGTACAGCGCCTCTAGCGGATAGTTGGGTACTAAAATTGTACAGTATGAGTCACGTAGTTAACTATCCTACGTCACAGTGAAGTAAACTATACTACAGTGACTGTAGTTTGGGCTTTATTTGCTTAGAATTTGGTACCATGAGTTACAAATTTGACAGGTGTCATAGTAACCAACTATTACTACTGTAGTTACGGCACTCACCGACATTTCGCATCGTGAAATAACCTTTTTTGTGATTGAATATTGATAGATTTTTCAATTTTGTGGTAATAATGTTTAAATAATAGAGTATGTTTCGTTTTGGATATGATTCCTACTGCCGAAGCAGAAGATGAAGGACGTGAACAAAGAAAGTTCCAAAGTGAGATGACATACCTTTCCATATAATCCACTAGCATTTCAAATTGCGAGGTAGGTACTTGTTTTCGGCTTTTTATAATCTTATTTTTCAAAAGCAATCAATCAAATCCAAGTAAACGAAAGGAAACGTCGTTGGTCGTCAAAACACGAAAAACACTAATAAATTTGGGCTGCATTGGATTTCATTAAAATAAGTGAGCTAGGTGACTTTCTGCATTTGTCGGATAATAGTCCTATGTCAACAATCTTCTGTCTTTATCATAGTGAGTTATCTAAAAAGAGATGAAAATATGCATATGATACCAACATAACAACGCAAAAACGACACAAGGTGTAGTTGTAACTATAACGTTAGTAGTAAGCGCCAACAAAACTCATGGTACCATTAAAGAGGCTAACTATACTATCTGCGTATTTACGTAACTACTGTAGTAACGTCAGGCGATTTAACTATGACAACTCATGGTAGACACACAGTTTTGTAACGCCTACGTATATCGCCTATTGTGGGTCTTTCACGTTAGAGAAGTAAGTCTCCACAATAAAACCGATTCCAATTCATTAATATTTTAGAACCAAATAAAGACGTTACCAAACAAGGTTCCTATCTTCCGCGCAGTGGTGGTAGTGATTACGTTTCTCGCTCGCAGACAGTCTAGAGTTTTGCTCAGCACCATGCTGAATATCCATAGAGAGAGGAATGGTAGAGCTGTTGTCACGGCATTCTGAAACGGCCATTGCATAATACTTATTTATCACTATATACATACCTACATATTATAAGACAATAAATTTTATAGCTATTGTTTGCGTGGTAAATCTGATTGGTGTCTTTCAAAAGTACCGCTCATAGTATTATTGTAAATTGCCTCCATTCCATGACTAAGACATTTCCAAGAACTGGACACTGGCAGAAAAGTGGCAAATCAGACACATATTGCCACATCGAAGAAGTCAAGCATAAAACAAAGTCGGTTCCCGCTGTCTTCTGTTGGTCCATATGTACGAGTATGCTTAGATCTTTAAAACTATGCAACGGATTTCGAGTTTTTTTATAGATAGAGTTTGATTCAAGAGGAATGTATCAATCATCATTGCACCCGTGCGAAGCCAGAGCGTCTGTCTGTCTGACTGTAACTCTGTCTGTCTATCTTTCACGTCTAAACTACTGAACCGATTTAGATGAAATTAGGCACAGACGTTGGTCTAGACCGGGAGAAAGGACATAGGATACTTTTTATCCCGGTGTCATGATCCCGTGGGATAGTAAATAAAGGGACACGCGATATAACGGAATCCTATTTTTATATTGGTGTGGGCTAAATATTAAACCACACAATATGCAATAAGTGTTAGGGTTAAGGGCGCATACAACCTCAACTCTGTGCGAAAAGGCTAGACATATGATTTTGCGTTCATAAGAGCGGGACAGGGCTGCAATGCCCTGTCAACGCAAGTCCAAAAATCACCAAAAATCAAGTTTTAGCTTATTATCTATTAATAGTAATGGTAGTATACACCCTTAATTTATGATTTTTGTTATGTACCCGTGCGATGCCGGGGCGACCCGCTAGTATATTAAATAACACAGAACAGAGACCTGAGATCGGCTTGAGATTAGTATCGAGACGCCGCCATTGTGACGTCTCATTTTTCTACGAGATTTGGTACAACGCATCTATAAATTTAAAAAAATATTTTTCTTAGACTCAACTTTACACCATAAAAAGTGTCATTAACTTACAATAAACTATCTCCTACAGATTACACTGGTTATAGAAACCAAATGTTTAGATTAGTTACTGTTTTTGTATTTGCCTACTTACATATACCATCGCCTTAGGGTTCATAAAAACCTGTAATGATGTTATACTGTTTTCTAAATAAATCTATCGAGATAGAACAACGCAAATCCTATACAAAAATGAAACACCAACCCTAAGGTACTACTGTCAAATCGAAGTAGTTAAAGATCTAAGCATCATAGGGACAGGGACAGACAGACAGCGGGAAGCGACGTTTTTTACTATACTAGCGACCTGCCCCGGCTTCGCACGAGTATTAAACAAAAATTTCAGAAAATATACACACTAACACGTTGGGTTTCACAGTTTTCATACGGATCCCTAACTTTTTTAGCACCATTAGGTTTTTGACATCGACTTTATTTTTCGACATCATCATTGCCTCTCGCATCAAAGTGACGAATTGTGAAGTGTATGACAACTGAAACTGGCCTTAGAGAAAACCAAGCAGCAAAAACTTAATAAAAAAAAAGTTGAATAGAAGATAGAAGCGCACGGTTTTATTATTGAACATTCATGCGGATCCCTAACTTTTTTGAAAATATAATATCTATAGCCTATGTTCATCACCGAAAATTTGGGATTATAATGGTGAAATAATTTTAGTATAGACATATACATACAGGGTTATTTTTAATACACCAGGAACAAACGTTGTTGCTGATGATGCTAGGAACCTGGTCACCGAAGGTTGCTGGTGTTTTAAAAATAGGACTAAAACTAATAACCCAACTAAAACAAATAACTAAAACAAATAACCTAACCCTGTATAATGTTTTTTTTTTCTTACCTCAGTCATGTTAAACTTGAGGACCTGTTTCATGTAGAAAGGCAGTTCTATGAGCAGCATGTACCAGCCCCAGTTAGAACACGCGTGGCTGATCAGTATGGCGAGGAATGGAGGGGAAGTGACGACTGCTTTCCACGGGACTGCGGGTTGTTGCTGGGAAAAGATTTTTAGGTAGAAGATATGTTTTTTTGCTTTCATAAATAAATCTGAAAGAAAGAAAGAAATAGTTTAATAGACAAAACTTACAAAAGACATAATATTACAATACTATTGGAAAATAAAACGATACAATAAGTCAAACACAGAGAGACTACTTAAGAGGCCAGCGGAGGACGAATTGCCCATACAAACGTAATACCAAAATTATTTCTAATTCAAGCATATTACCACTTTATTATTGTATTATTTGTATTCGATTAGTGTTTATCTAGGTTCCTAGATAGTATTTTTTTCAAAATACTTACCTAAAATTAAATGAAAGCCAATCGCGTTTTGCATATTTTTATGCCAAAATTGACAAGTTACCCTATCTGTTTCTTATTAAAAACAACAATATCTTACGTGTTGTTTGTTAAGGAACATAGCTTATATTGTCTAGTTACAGAATAACCATACTATGTGAAGAATACAAAAAGTTTTCATTCATCATTTTTGGTATTACGGAACACAACCAAATTCATACCAAATTTTAAACGGCTGATATTGCTATCGCGTCGTCGTCGTCCCGCGCGCGCCAGCTAAACAGAGATAGCGATATTCGGGGCGATTTTTGCACGCGCCTCGAGTTGAAGTTGCGAGCGAGGGTCGCCGGGTTCTTAAGTACGAACTATGAACTAAATAGGTACAATAAAAACACAGTTAAACAGAGGGTACTAAACATCTCATCTGTGGACAGGAAGACAAAGGGTATGTACAGTGCGCGTCAGAATTAGGTACCCCCCCCCCCCTTGTCTACATATATTACGACTACTTCGAATTCCCATGTAACTTATCACAAATTTTCACACGCAAAAATGTATTACGCCGCCGCTCAGGATAGAACCACCCACCATAATACTCAAAGTCTGAAATTCCCAACTGTAACAACTATTGTGTCCCACATACATTGAGATAGGACTTATATGTGACGCGCACTGTACGTAGGCAATGTCTAACGGCCCGTTCACACAATATGTCTCCGTTTTACTGTTCAGTTTTATCGTGTATGTATTTTGTTCGTCGATCTGTATACAGAATACTGTGCCATGTGTGAAGTCGCTCATACAACCACATACGCCACCGACGAAAAAACTACGTAGGTACACGATACAACGGAACAGTAAAACGGAGACATGTGTGAACCGGCTGTAACAGGTTTTGGCTCAGCGTAATGCGTAATGCTGGACAATCCACAGCATCATCTAGATCTAAGCTAAGTACAGCTTGTATTATGTGTACTAGATAACTGATATACTTAATACAACATAATTATTCATCATCATCATCAGCCTATATCAGTCCACAACTGGACATAGGCCTCCCGTAATAAGCGCCATAGGTGGCATCATTTATCATTTGGGGGTCATTTATCATTGCCAATAATCCCCACACTGGGCATGCGGGTTGTGGATCGCAGTTCGGTGGAGTTGTTCTGCAGAGGGCGCTGCTGCCCGCCCCCCGCTGTGTTTCCCTTAGTCGCCTCTTACAACACGGGAAGAGTTGGGGTGGTGAAATTCTATGCAGGCACCGGCACTGACTGACGGATACTGACACTCAACATTCTTTACACTAGTATATTATACCATCAATGAATCTCTAAATAACAAATTTTAATTATATTTATTCAGGTATTTACTTTCGACATTTACTTTTTCATTGACATTATTTTGTAAAACGTTAGCTTACTTTTTAACTGTACAACCTATTATAAAAATTTGCATATTATGTTAATTAGGTACCTAATGCTGTAAGCCATACCATGACTGACTAGAGATGTAGACTTTCTCTATTTTTTAAACTTTGCTGTTCTTTTTTATATTAATCTGTGTAAACTAAATTTTAATTATTCTAATATTTACTGTAACGCTGTTGTTTACCTCACTAAATAAATAAATAAATACTTAATAGATTACGTAATTAAAGACCAATGTAAATATAAACATAACCACCTAGTAAACAGTACTAAGATCCATTTATCATTATCATTTACTACTCCTCACCTTATGACGATGGTCATCAGCGGTTCCCCCTAGAGAAGTGACAATCATCTTCCGTTCTTCTACACTGATGAGCGCTTGTTGCTGCGGCGAGTCTTGGACCAGGCTCACCCAGAGAATGCACCAGATGCTGGACAGACCACCCATCACGTAGAATACGCTTTCCCAGCCTGAAAAACAATAAACAATAACTATCATAAAGCAGCGGAGCCATAATTAAAAAAGAAGTTGAATATGGACATGGTTTAATTATTTATTTTTTCATGCGGGTCCCTAACTTTTTTGAAAATATTCTATAGCCTATGTTCATCACGGAAAATTTAGTATTCTAATCGTGAAAGAATTTTTCAAATCGGGTCGGTAGATTCGGAGCCTATTTAATTAAAACATACAAATAAACCTTTACTCTTTATATTAATAGTATACCTAGATAGAAAACATCCAGAAGAACCGGAATAAATATCTGCAGATCTGTCCAAGAGTCCTGTAAGGTCTAAAGGAAATAAAGCACTTTGATTTTGATCAAACATTTGCCGAGGCGGGAATCGAACCCTCCAGAAAGCATCGCAGATATATCAAGAATTATAAAACTATCGTAGTTTAACGAATTCATTATGAATATATATTTATGAATATATAATTATGTAAGCGGGTGAGGCGCAGTGACTGCATTGAGGCGATATGGACGCGACGTAAGCCGCACTCACCCTGATGAAGTCCCTCGTTAAAGGATGAAACGTTCTTACAACACAAAATAGGGTCGTAGTTAACCCGCTTACATTCATAATGAATATCGGGAATTGCTGTAAGTCCTCACCGGCATTAGCAGTGAGTACGCCAGCCATCAGCATAGATACGACGGTGCCTAGCGACGTCCCGGCATACACCAGGGATGCCATCACACTCCGCTCTGCGGGCGGGGCCCATTTGGACAGCAGGACGTGCATTGCGGGGAATGTTACCCCCTGAAACCGATATACAGACTATTTTACTCAATACTCTATCTTCGCAAGGGAAATACACTAAAAGGGGTTCGAATTTTTCGATTGTTTTCACAATGGCGTTTTCACGGGTGGCAGGATAATTTACACTAATGTATCTTGGAGACAATTAAATAAACAAAAAAGCTATGATCACCATATTCCTTAAGTGCCACGTTACAATTTCTGACTGTACCATTATAATCATAGTAGTTCTATTTGGAATACAATCCATGTATTCAAATAGTTCGATCCGTCAGTATAACAATTTGGAAAAAAAACATCCAAACAGTTCGACTATCGAACTACTGGTAGGACTGGATGGAATAAAGGCAAATTTATTAAAATAGTTTCCAACTATTGCAGAGGCGAGAGCTATAGATGGCTTTATTCATTATTTGGGGGTTATTGCCCATTATCCCCACGCTGGACATAATGGGCATGCGGGTTGCGGTTGTTCTGCAGAGGGCGCTGCTGCCTGCCCCCCGGTGTTTTCCCTTAGTCGCCTCTTACGACACCCACGGGAAGAGTGGGGGTGGTGAAATTCTATACCGGCACCACACGGCAATGGAATATGGCTATCCAATTAATTAAACGTAAAGTATATTTGCTGATGGATACATTCTACTGCATTTATTCTTATAAATACAAAGTAGGTATTCCTTTCTACAAGGTTCGATTCAAAACGTGACTCAGATTTTCGAATGCTTATCGAATAAACCCCTTAGAATTGCGTTTTTGGGTTTAGCAGTTAGGGTACGGTAGATGGTACAGTCACCAGCATAAATATATGACTGTGGGCAGCGCTGCTAAAATATCTGATCATCAATTGAAGGTATAATTATGTGACGATACGTACCTATGTAAAAATATGTGATGATTTACACCCGGCAAAATAATCGTTTGCTTTGTAACAGCATATGTATCGGATAATGCTCGAAATCAAAATTATGTGACATAGCAGCGTAAATATCTGTCTACTGTAAATGCATAAATATCGGATCACGTAAATACTGCATTAAATTCTGATACAGTAAGAAATATCTCGACAATCTGCAAGAATGAACTTTATAAGCCTAAGCATAGAGCCGTGATTTGAACGAAACAGTATGACGCTTCTTGAAAAGAGTATCAACCTGTCATTGGATATCGCCGCCACTCACGTCTCACGTTTTAAGTCATTATTTTAGCACCTAATTCGTCGGTGGCCAGTGTTATGTTATGATTATCTGCCTAAGGCTGTATTTAGTGCTCGACCGACGGTGAGCGCGTACCGTACGCGCTGATCGTACGTCCTATATGATTGTAGCTGTACGCGCGTAGGAATTCATCAGCGCTGCACTGTAGTCGTTCATACGTTTTCATTGATAAAGCTACGCTCGACCGACCTCAGCGCTCACCGTCGGTCGAGCACTAAATACGGCCTAAGGTCCGACAGCGTAGGAAACTGATGATATCAAGTGCGTCAAATAATTTAAAATTTTAACAGTGTGTGATAAAAACGATGATATAGGTACTTGAAGTTTTGAGACCCCTAAAAAAAGGAGTTGTTGTCGATTCGGACAAAATTTATTGGGACGCAGAAGGGACGCAGTGTCCCAATTGACACTTAATTTTAATATTTTCTTTTATGTCGATTCGGACACTGTCAAATTATTGAAGCTGCTGAGTACAGTCAGATAAAAAACATTTAAGCAAATAGACCTAAATTTACAAATGTATGCTTACTGAACTGAACAACTTCACTGAACTGCAATCCCCAACCCGCATGCCCAGCGTGGGGATTATGGGCAATAACCCCCAAATGTTAATGCCATCTATGGCGCTCATTAGGGGAGGCCTTTGTCCAGCAGTGGACTGTTATAGGCTTGTGATGTGATGTGATGCTTACTCACCCCTCCAATGCCTTCGCCGACACGCATCACCACAGCGGCGATGTAGTGAGCCTGCGCCATAACCGGCGTTAATAAGGTGCACACTACGTTTATAGTTACGCTGAAGAACATCACCCATTTCGCTGAAAACAGTTCCGCCACCCGAGCACCTGAAACAAAAGCCGCTCATCATTATTTCATCTTAAAAAGTTGAAACTAACATGGCTTACAATTGAAAGAGACCGTAGGCAAGTATCCGACAGGCAGGATAAGCCAAGATTAGGCTCGAATGGTGTTTACCGCCTCAGCAAAGTAAAGTATCGCGTTGCAGCGATCGTGGTCACGGGGCGACTCTTCGCCGTCGCCCCGTGACACGATCGCTGCTACGGAAATGTAGGGAAAATAAAAACAAAAGGTACGCGATAAATACCCGATAAATATTCTTTAATATGTCAACAAATAGTGAAAGTTTAAAAATTTTTATAATACACTATTATTACATAGATAGACATTTTTTATATACATAGAAAACGACCAGAACACCCTGTACAAATATCTGCAGATCGTACAAATATTTGTCCCGAGGCGGGAATCGAACCAGCAAACTCCTGCGTCGCAGGCGGACCTTCGCCCGCCGCGCCACAGAGGTCGTATAATGAGAGAGAAGGTAGTAATATAATATAATGTTTAAAGATCACAAAAGTTTACCAGGTATCTGGGAGACGAAGTACCCCCAGAAATAGCAGCTGAGCAGGATGCCCTGGATCTCAGATGGCCAAATAAACGGTCCGTCCAGTTCTTCCTGGAAAATGTTATTTTCGTTGGCTGAGCAATCCAAAATGTAAAGAATTTATTAACAAACTGATTCGCTATATTTGGATTGCCCAGGATTATGTCAATCGGAAATTTTTCATCAACTTTGCCTGTGACAGAAACTGCTGTTGGTTCTTAGTATCTCCACCTTCTCTTTTACCAACTAAACCGAGATATTCGATGATTTTTAACAAACTTAGGTAAGACAGAGGTAGTTAGTTGTTCCTTGTTTAGACGATGGTCGAATAGTTGTACGATGTGTACCGGTCACTGTGGAGTTTACGGGACGCAAAAAATTTATGTTTTTTTTCAAGGTCAAGGTCATTGACCTTTGACCTAAGGTTCAATGCACCTTAGATAAGTGACCTTGAGTCATTAACCTCAAGGTCACTGAACTTTTTTTGTAAAAACGATGGTTTTCGCTGGAGTCGATACCGGAAAGTTAAATTAATCATTTTCGAGCACATGTGAGTGACCTTTGAGGTCAAGGTCGCTGACCTTTTTTGTAAAATCGTTGGTTTTTGCTGGAGTCGATGCCGGAAAGTTAAATTAATAATTTTCGAACACAAAGTCAGTGACCTTTGAGGTCAAGGTCACTGACCTTTTTTGTAAAAACGTTGGTTTTTGCTGGAGTTGATGCCGGAAAGTTTCAGGATCGCGATAGCTCCGGCGCTGCGGGAAGTGCAGCCTCTCCGCCATTGCGTAACAAGGGACAGGCACCACTGCTCACCTCCGCAGCTTCGGCTTTTTGGTCGCCTTCGGCGACCAGCCTCAGCCGCTGTGGCTCGCGCGGTGCCTGTCTCTTGTTACGGCTGGCGGAGGCTGCACTCCCTTCGCGCCTCCGGCTTATTATATACACTCTAGGGGCGCCACGCACAAGACCACGTGGAGTCGGGGTACTCTGTATCGGATCCGCCACTCAAATTGCACCTAATCAACTCTTATCGGAATGCTCTGTATCGGACACAGTTTGATCTCTAGCGCCGAGGTCATTGAACTTTGGGGTCAATCAGCTGAACCAAAGTTGCACCCCTAGTGACCCTCTTTACGATGGCATAAGAAAAAATATATGTTATATATATATATATATATAAAAAATACATGTCGAAAATTTTCTAAGTCTTTTTCGCCTTTAAACTGAATGACATACTTTGACCTCTAGCACCGAGGTCATTGAACTTTGGGGTAGATCACCTGAACCAAAGTTGCACCCCTAGTGACCCTCTTTACGATGCCATAAGAAAAAACATGTGTTATATATACGCCCAAAAAAACATCTTTCGAAAATTTAAGTCTTTTTCGCCTTTAAACTGAACGACATACTTTGACCTCTAGCGCCGAGGTCATTGAACTTTGGGGTAGATCACCTGAACTAAAGTTGCACCCCTAGTGACCCTCTTTACGTAGCCATAAAAAAAAATACATGTTATATATACATAAAAAAATTCGTCGAAAATTTTCTAAGTCCTGCGTCCCGTAAACTCCACTCCAACCTGTGTACCTGTGTAGAGTAGAAGTTGGTTATATGGACCGCCATTTTATTTTTAGCCCGTAATAAATATTGGCCTACAAATTAACATTATACATTAAAAGACTCTGCAATTACCTACCTATCTGTTTGTTCGAGCCCGTATTCAATTACCTAAATCCAGATAATTCGGGATAATTGTTTTAAAAAAAACGAAATCCTCAATACAGATTTCACCCTAAGTACCAAACCAACGTCGTAAATGTTTTAAATAAAGAAATTCTTCGTCCACATTCAACTCTATAATGAATTTAAAACAAAATTAAAAATATCTAGATAAACATCACAATTTTTACGCTCTATTGCCAAACTAAGACATGCTACCGGTACACACAGAATAACTTTTTATCACAGTAGTATCTATACTAATATTATAAAGAGGAAAGATTTGATTGTTTGTTTGTTTGTTTGTTTGAATTGAATAGGCTCCGAAACTACTGGACCGAGTTAAAAAATTCTTTCACCATTAGTATCCTTAATTTTCCGTGATGAACATAGGCTATATAATATTTTCAAAAAAGTTAGGGATCCGCATGAAAAATTCAATAATTGAACCGTGGGCTGTATATTCAACCTCTTTTTCTATTATGGCGCGTCAGAATAGAAAAAGAGGTTGTATAGCGCACGGTGCTTGCTTTTTCTCTACGGCCAGTGTCAGTTTTGGAATGTCGAGTCAATGTCAAAAACCCCAATGCTGTTAAAAAAAGTAAAGATCCGTTAGAAAACTGTGAAACCCATCGTTTTAGTGTGTATAATATCTGAAATTTTTGTTTAATACCCGTGCGAAGCCGGGGCGGACCGCTAGTAGTTTATACAGATAAACAACACGCAAAAAACCTATATCTGCTACACGTTAGGACTTGCTTGAATAAAAAAAAATATATGAAAGACTCTCTAGTGGCGGTTTTCGGTTTAAAATAATTATTACACGCTATTCTATCATTTCAGCTAGGCACTGCACTGTGACCTGTAGGAGCCATATTATCAACGTCTCCCCATGCTGTACATAAATCTAACTTAGGACTTACTTACTTAGTTTCTAACGTCCGTAGATTATAAGTTGTGGTTAATGATGAAAAGGAAAATAGTCCTATAAAATATAAAAATACATACCTAAGTAACGTAAAACAAACCATCAAAATATGTTTCCTCTTTTATAGAAATAGACATGGAAACTTATGGAAGGACACATACAATTTAAGATAAGTTAGTTTTTGTTGTTAAAAATAATAAATAATTTCTTATCGTGTCGTTAACGAGAGTGCCCGTACGGGTCAAACGTAGATAACATTTTGGTGCATCCCCAATTATCTACGGACTTTGTTTCTTCAATTAGGGTGGATCGATTGAAGTGTCCCGGGAGATTTATTTTTCATTGTTTTCATTTCAATATATTTCTGTGTTCAACAAGGAATAAAACGCTCTCCAAGGCCACCAAGGGGACCTCTTCCAGGTCACAAACTTCAATTAAAACTTATGGCTAGAAAAGGGCACCCATGACCATGACCCTTGTAAAAAGTTTTTATGTTTTACGACTATCCGGAGATGCACTTGTAGATACCACAGGGACTCTGGGATGGGATCAAAGGTCAAACTCCGCTTTATTTGACTAGACAGTACGTGCAGTCGTAAAATCCGACTCCGGGATGTTTATATAAGGTTTATTTTTAATCCTCGACTCGACCCGAACAAGGGTCTTCGTGTGTTTTAGTATTTACCGTGGGTCTTCTTTCGAATCGTAGAAAATGGATGAACCGAAACCGTTAACGTTTAATTAGAACATTTACAATTGAACTAACTGCAGATTGTTGCAAACAAACTACAGGTAGCTTAACTGATCCACATCAATCCAGTCGTTCTCGTTCCCAAGACAATGACTGCATTGCTCGCTTGTTTGTTTGAATTCAATAGGCTACGAAACTACTGGACTGATTTGAAAAATTCTTTCACCATTAGAATCCTAAATTTTCCGTGATAAACATAGGAGAATATTTTCAAAAAAGTTAGGACTAAGCATGAAAATTACATATTTTGTTAAATACCGGTGCGAAGCCTAGTCGGACCGCTAGTTAAATAAAAAATCATGAGTACTCACAGTAGCATTACCAGCCCCATCCGTCGGTAGACACTGGAGCTCCTCACCCTCCGTGGTATTGTCTGCATCGTGCCCCAGCGCGCTGTGGTTGAGCATACCGACCATGGCCACAGAGAGGTTCACCTTCAGCCCGTATACGATGGCCATGCCTATCGAGCCCAGGATAGCTAGGATGTACCGTGCTGGCACATACCCTGAGGAAACACCATGGAATAGGTTTTAGATTTCAATAACTGTATTTCTTACAATCTATGGCACTCATTGGGGGGCCTATGTCCAGCAGTGCACTGAAGGCTGACGATGATGACGATGATTTCTTACAAAATAAGCACTTAGAGAGAGTTAATTTTATAATCTTCATTCAAATATCTTGTCCACTCTTGGAAGAAGAAAATCAAACTGAATGAAAAATTAAAAGAATAAAAATCTTTAAAAATAAGGATATTCTTGAACATTTCATATAGGTAAAAACTTAGAAAATTACAATTATATAAACAAATTAGAACTAGTATTTATAATTGAAAGAATTGAGGTAGCTGTAGACTATTGCAAACACTATCGATAGCTCAACTGAGCCATATCAATACCAATCGGAAGCTTCCCAACACGCGCTGGCGAAGTAAAACAATGATAATCTCCAAGCAAAATTTCGGCTACGACGACTGACTGCGCTGCGTGAGAAGTGCTGGGGCCTATATTACTTCTCTACTACGACATTTCGTATCGGCTGATTGCACTTGGCACTTAAATACAACGAATTAGAGTACCAATTTGCGTATAAAAACGAAACAAAACAAGCGATTAGGTACGTATTTCGTAGGTTAAAATAGGTCCTCACGGTCCTCAGGTCAAGCATTTTATCCCAGAACTAGGAACTCGGTCATTTCATTACATTACATTATAAAAAATTATTATTTAAAAATTATAATTATTTTAGGTAGGAAAGATACCTAAGATAAGATTTATAGTTTTTAGCTTACAACATTAGTGTAAGCTAAAAACTAAAATTACTAAAATTCATTAATATTACCAACACCATACAACCATACCCTTGATTGCTTAATTTTGAAGGTGCGATAAAAATACTAAAATTTAATATCCAAAGGTGCCAGAAGAAACCCTAAATATTCTTATTATTGAGGAGGAATGAAAGTATTGCACAACTTTGTCTTTCCTTTCCGTGCCGTGTGCTGCCGGCATAGAATTTCACCACCCCATCTCTTCCCGTGGGTGTCGCAAGAGGCGACTAAGGGAAACACACCGGGGGGCGGGCAGCAGCGCCCTCTGCAGAACAACTCCACCGAACTGCAATCCCCAACCCGCATGCCCAGCGTGGGGATTATGGGCATTAACCCCCAAATGATAATGCCATCTATGGCGCTCATTAGGGGAGGCCTATGTCCAGCAGTGGACTATTATAGGCTGGTGATGATGATGTGATGATCTTTCTTTTTAGGACAGGAACTTTCTGTTTAGCGTGCAATAAAGTACTTTATTAAACTAAAAAGCTTCTAAACGTAGGTTGTCCGTTTTATGTTGCCGCGAGACAAAAATTATGAGGTTTTTATTTCATTATGTGTGCGGGTAAGGAATAATGTAGCCAAAAAGTAATTTACCGTAAATCATAAACAATTTTCATTTAACTTATAATAAACATAATTTTGATTCTATGTATTTTGGAATGTATATTTCCAAATGCTCCCAAAATTATAATTAATTGAAAATTGTTTTATCATGAGTTGATAGAAAATAGTTTGCGATTTGAAGCAAATTACTTCTCCGTTAGCAGAAAAAAAATTCACGCCAATAAAAGACGATCAACCAAAATCCTAGTTATAATCAATATTTGAAAAAGAGTGATAATAAAAGTACCTAAAGTACTTACTTCCCAAAACATTTCCTTTTGCTGGTATATCCATCTTCAGACTCTACTAATATAGGTACCCACTGTACCTACCTACTTATTATTTTAAAGGTATTAAAAATTTCCAACACAAAATCTTTTTATAACGGACGAACTTAAAAAGCTCACGATCGCTGTATCCGAACTCTACCTATATCAACAAAAAACACGCGCGTTCGTCTAACGACAAGCAAGCACTGACTGATCCTGGCTGGAAGCAAAATACTGAGTCGATCGTATGAAACTGTGTTGCAATGGAATCAAATTTTGTGAAATGGACTCTGTAAGTTCTACCTAAGTATTAATAACTCTTGCGGATACCTGTTCGTCCTAAAAAGAGTATGAGTGTGTATAATGCATGCACTACGTGATTTACGGCACGCGCAGGTCTCGCTAAAACTTCCAGCGCGTCATCATGCTCTCGATTTTAGCTTTCGCGCTGCGTACATCAGAACCAAGGTGACCTTCAAGCAAGATCGATGGAATAAGGATAAAATTGCGCAACAGGTAGACTTTACTACAAAACTGTACCTACCTGACCACAAAACAATCGGTCGAATTTTAGGGTAGAAGGTACTTATTAGGTACTTACCTTTCAGACTTACCTGTATAATAGAAAAAATAAAAATAGGCGTTTGATAAAGGTTCCTTCCTCAAAGCTCTTACCATGAGCTTTGTTGTACAATATCTTTAGCACTAAAACCAAACCATAGCTAGGCCTAGGTATGTCATGAGCTTTGTTGTATCCATATTAAGATATACCTATGTATAGCAATAAAGGATACTTACACCACCTTACACCATAGTATCATAGCACCACTGTATGTAGAGGTGTGTACCGGAGGCAATTTTTACCTACGGAGATAATGCGGAGATTTTTTTTAATAACCCGAGATTCTCCGGTTGTTCTCCGGTTACTCTAATACATACGTTAAATCAATATACCCAGTACAGGAGAAGAAAACAATTTTTCGTGACATATGAATTTATTAAAAAAAGCGCCAAATTATCTCGCAATTTCAACACTTGTAAGTTTTTTATCTGAGCCTGAACACAGCTATGGCACGGGGGATAGAGAAAAAGATTTGTCATACAGTTAGTGGTGTGAACTAAGAACTAACTAATGAACGAATAATGGCGACAAAACGTGGGGACCAGCGGGAATGATATTTAAAGCCTTTAATGATTCAAAAAATCCCGCCACTTTGGAGTGGACGAACGAAATCACCATACAGTGACTTATATTATAATCGGTTCCAATATGTAATTTCGTTGTATGTTAATGTCAGCCTTCAAAATAAGGTATCGTCAATGTCAGGTCGCTCACTGTCAAAGTTATGAATTAAGATGATGAAGTCAAAGCATTTCGTAAAGGTTTTTCTTGAATGAAATTGATCAGAAAATCTACTTATTTATGAATGAAAATACACAAAAAAAGTCTGTTGTGTCAACCCATCGATACAGCTACCTAGACAATTCATATACGCAAACAATGCTTCTAGAAAGCAAGAAAACTCAAGGAAACTATTGATAGTGATAACAGCATTCCATTCACAAAAACCAGTTCCTTGGAATTCAAAGCGTTCGTTGTGTCTATCGCGTCCGTCAGTCAGTGTGAAGTGAAGAGGCGCTCCGCTCGTTCTACAGTTACCGCCACGAACACAATCTCGTCGGTTGTAAAACCAGTATTCTATTCTGTTTTCGTTGTGTAGACTTTGTCGCATCGCAGTGAAAGTTGGGGCTCGTCGCTTGCCCAGTCATCAAGAACTGTTCACTTGACCATCTTGGTTTGGATTAAATTTATTCGAATTTCGAAAGTGAGCCATGGTTAGGTCTGTGCTAATTTCTAGTGATATCAAGTGAAACTCCTGACATCCTTTCTTTTGAGACTAAAAAACCAAAGCTTATCTACAAATGGCTCTAGCAATGGAAAAGAAGACCAGCAATGTTGATTTTATACTCAAGAATTTGCTGGCTGGTGGTAAGTTATGTTTTAATATATAAATCATAAAAACTTTGTTAGGCTTATTTGAATAATTTCAGAACAATAATTTTATTCAGGCTTCGATAATATAAGATAATATAAGATATTTATGATATACAGGCTGAAATTTTTTTCAGTGTTAGTAAGGGTAAATTTAAAACCACCCTGTATATCAGATAATGTTAAGTTTGATAAACATACATCAATTTTCTATGAAATTCATCATTTAATAAACATCTATCTATATGCTATAAATGAAAAAGCTGTTTAATTCTTCTTAAATATCCAATATTGAAGTAAAATTGTTTCTACACTGAGTCAGTTACCTACTTTCTTTTTAAAATATACTAGAATAATTTAATTAACATAAAAAAGAACTTCATTGCAAAAAATTCTGACACTACTAAATTAGTGAAATTACAGCTATTAATTACATTACCTACCTGCTTTTAATTAATTTAATATTCAATTTTAAATTTAATTTTAAATTTCATACTACCTTCAAACTCCTCAACAGGTATAGCAGGCATGACAGCTAAGACCACAGTGGCCCCTTTGGACCGAATCAAGATCTTGCTCCAAGCACAGTCAAACCACTACAAACATCATGGTGTCTTTGGAGGGCTAAGGGCTATAGTCGCGAGGGAGTCCCTCATCGCATTGTATAAAGGAAACGGAGCCCAAATGGTCAGGATATTCCCGTATGCAGCCACTCAGTTCACAAGTTTTGAGATTTATAAAAAGGTTAGTTTATTTTACATTACATTAACCAAATTAAAAAAAAGAGAAGGCTTTAGCTGTATGTTTTATGTATGTCAACCAATTTCTCCAGCAATTTTTTTAATATTTTTCTTTGGTTTACAAGCAAAGAATTTTTTTTAATCAAAGTGCTTTTTTTCCTTTAGTTAGACCTTACATGACTCTTGGACTCGTCAGAAAGCACAAATTACATAAAAGTAATACTGGGAAATAAAGTGAAAACTGATTAATTGTTCACTTCAATCTGTTAAAGGTAAAGTAACGAAAAGAACAAGAAACTAACTTTTTAGTTTTAGATTTGGAACCAGATTCTATGCTATAGATAGATATAATGATCCTGAGATGTTTCTGCTTCTATAAATGCACATGTTAGTTGTGGGCAATGATCATGTTCAATCATCTTCTGATGGAAATAGGACAATGATGACGATAATAATAATAAAATTGTATTTGAGTACAATTAGCTTTAAAATGTTTATAGGTATTAACTTTGTTGTGATCAAGTTTAATAGGCAAAATCACAAAAAAAAAAATCTGTGCTTAAATATATTTGCTAGGACCAGGTACCCCCAGAATGTGTTACCAACAATTTTATTTGTTTTACTCATTTTGTTTCTCCGCTCGATAAAACAGCCCTAAAGGTACAATATAACCATGAGACTCAAGAATGTACTTCCTGACCTCGAACTTGAGCAGAATTTTAAACCTCATTCAATATTGATTCATTGAATACCAAACATAGAATGTATGGCGATCTCTGTAGCGCGGTGGGCGAAAATCTGACTGCGACGCAGGAGGTTGCGGGTTCGATTCTCGCCTCGGGAAAAATATTTGTACGATCTGCAAATATTTGTTCAGGGTGCGTTTTCTGTGTATTATAAAAAATATCTATCTATGTACTTCGTATATTATTTTATTATTTATATTAGTTACTAGTACCCATAACACAAGCTCTGCTTAGCTTGGGGCTATACTATACTATAATGCTTATAATGTTGTGTGTGTGAATTGTTCAGCATTATTTAGATAATAATGTATTAGTGGTGATTTTAATGTACTTACGAATAAAATAATGCTGGACATTCCACACAGCGACAAGCTAGACAGAGCTTGTGTTATGGGTACTAGATGACAGATATACATAATACAATTTTTATTATACATAGAAAACCTCCAGAAAACCTGAAATAAAAAAAAAACTGTTCCGGTATTAAGATCTGACTAGGGGTTTTAATACCGCAACTCTTTTATTAAGACTCTTCTTATTAAGACCTGACTACGGGTCTTAATACTAGTACTCTTTATGTTCACTATTCGTTGAAAGGTCTATGCAGCTGTGGAAGTATACAGGCTGATGATGAGGCCAGTGACCGTGAATAACCGCTCACGGTCCTTAATCAACTTGAATGGAGGTTTACAAGTCCTTTCAATATTACATCGGTACACTGTGAGTTATTAACGGGTACTGACGGGCCATGAAGCTTATATAAAGTACTTCAGTACCTATTGTAGAACAGGCATAATTAACCGAGACCTTAAGACCAAGGTTTCTTTAATTTCATCAATGTGTGTAACGGTCATTATCATATAAGATAAAATTCCGGTCTTAGGCATTCGCAGGTATTTGCAGATATCGTTTTAACTATGGTTCTGTAGCGTAAAGTGGATCGGGATTCACATTTTCATTCGAATTTTTGTATTGATTAAAATCAATTCAAAGCAACGAATCCTTGCGTTCGGTACGCTTCCATACTATCCAGTGGACGTGTAACTTTAGGGTAGTAGCAGTAGGTATTACACAAATTGGTTGACACGGCCATGGTTTCTTTAATTTCATCAATGTGTGTGACGGTCAGGTCATCACATCACTGAGATGTCGCCACTCTCTCATATGACCTCTATTTAAGTGTCATGCCCTTTATTTTGACATTTCATAATTATTTTCATCGTACTTATGTTGTAACTTATCACTTGTTTTTAAACTATCCACTTTATTCAAAATCGTCTGCTAAATTAAAACAGTTGCTAAGTAATGATATATCTTGCTCTGACTTATATAGGAGAAGAAGACAGAGTGAGAATAGCAATGGTTTAAGCACAGATCCTGTGGGTTTAAGTTAGAGACTTTATGAATAAGTAGGTCTTTACTTTACCTATGAAGTTGCACGTTTGTATAAAGAATTGGAAAAAACTGATTTCTCAATTACAAATATCTTTGTAAGTTTAATTGGACAACGTTGTGAAGAGTATGCGTTGCCTGAATTTCTAATTCCTATGTATGCTTAGATCTTTAGAGCTACGCAACGAATTTTTATCCGTGTATTTTTATCAAAATTTTTAGCCGTGTGGTGCCGGCATAGAATTTCACCACCCCATCTCTTCCCGTGGGTGTCGTAAGAGGCGACTAAGGGAAACACACCGGGGGGCGGGCAGCAGTGCCCTCTGCAGAACAACTCCACCGAACTGCGATCCCCAACCCGCATGCCCAGCGTGGGGATTATGGGCATTAACCCCCAAATAATAATGCCATCTATGGCGCTCATTAGGGGAGGCCTATGTCCAGCAGTGGACAGGCTGGTGATGATGATGAACGAATTTTTATGCAGTTTTAATTGATAGAATGATTCAAAAGGCACGTTTATATGTATAACATGCATTTGTATCAGCATTGTACCCATACGAAGGCAGTGCGGGTCGCCATTCTAATATATATGACAATTTGTTGTGTAGGTAAGTACATATGTAACTGTTTTGATGATACTACGAAAATAAAATTAAAAATTATGAGACTAAAAAAGAATAAAAAATAGGGAACTTAAAGCTTAAAAATAAAATAAAACGGAAATTTTATACAGAAACAAACAATAAGATTCATTGATATTCATGAGAAGCGCTGAAAGACTTAAATTTGATTTAAAGCCAAAAATCTGAGTACAAAGTGCAAACTATATTTCCCTGTGCATTCCGTGCCAGTGGCCTTATTCCCTATGAAATAAGAGATTCCTTGCCCCAACCGTGTGTCGTCACCACAGATATATATTTACATAGATAACGTAAATGCATGTACTTCGCGTGTCCGAACACTGACCAATCGTCAAGGTCGGTCGCCGCTAACTTCAGTCCGCGCGCGTCCGATGTTGCAGCCGGACGGCCGCAAAAACTATAAAAATGCCTCGTTGCGTGATAATTAACTGCAATAGCCTAAAAATTTCGAGCTCCCAAAGGCAGGAACATATTTCCTATCACAGGTAAGTTATTTTAAAATTATATTATGCGTAAATTCATATTAAAACTTATTTTTAAGTATTTCAAGCTGTTGTGAGTCCCATAATATACCTAAATTTAAATGAACGTTAAGTAAACTATATTCTTATTACGTTGCCGCGTTTGCTTTGGACGTTTGATCTGACTTTGTGTGTTAAGAGACGATGAATATCGGAACAAGCGATACTGTCGCGCATCGCTTCGACTTCGTGATACAGGCAATTTCTCATTCGTCTGTCAAAACTAGCGACTAGTGTTGTTCGTTCTACAACATAATAATCGATTTTAATCGATTATTATATCGACAAACGAATGATATTATAATGAAGGCAATTTAGTAGATAAAACAAGCTCATGAAGGACCAAATTTTACACGACAGCTTTAAAAGAGGAGGGTAATATTTTTAGGGTTCATATATTTAATGTGTTATTGTTTATCCTTTCAACGTATACGACGATAATTAATGGGTTTATATATTTTTAGAATTACGGGAGTGGCATGCCATGTTTGGTAAAACTCTCATGTAAGAAATAAATGATTAAAAAAAAATCTATTGTATTTGAAAATATTTATTTTATTTTCCCACGTGATCCTATCATAAAAGAAAAATGGATTGCGCGAAACAGTTGAGATTGTTGAATAAAACGGCGTGCCCCACTATAGATATCGTTGTAAGTCGTTGACAGCGAAGATGAGGTTAGTGAATTCATGTGTAACAGTGTTTTTAATTAATAGCGTATAAAAATATCTGTCATACAATCATTTTGTGCTTTATAGAATAAAGATACACCACAAAAACCTTCATCATTGTCAAGGAAGAGAAAATCATCGGTAAAAATAATCGAGAAAAGCATCGGTGTCTTTGAATCGGTTTGGATTTCCCATCACTAAATTTCGACTGTGACGTCACAGTAGGTATTAAAAAGTTGGCACGCTTGGTTTCAATACAAATCGTTATACTTGCGTTATCTATGTAAATATATATCTGTGGTCGTCACAATGTAAATCTGAAATAGTTTTGTCCGATTCCACGCCGCTGTCTTGTCATATCTGTGTAACGCGGTTGGATTGGCAATATAATATATGTATTGAATAAAGGATTGGCAATTATAATATATGTACTTATATGAATAATTTTTGGGCGTTGCGATCTGCGACACAGTATTATACTTCTGCAGGTCGCATCGCTTCCTATTTTTGTTATTATACCTAGTATTAAGTTCCTTAATAAATAACTTTTTTAATTAAAAAAAAAGGCCTAGATGGTAGAATACTACGGCCTTCGTTACGAAAGAGAGAGTGATGCGCGCACTTGCATTTCCATAAATGGCTTGTGCACCCGGAACTAATACCCCACTGCACATAACTGTATTGTTTGGTTACCGCCGGTTCACACATGTCTCCGTTTTACTGTTCCGTTTTATCGTTTTACGTATTGACGTTTAAACAATACTGTTGGAAAATTCAAATACTGTTGTAGGTATATTTATGCCAAAGTAACGAAGATGCTTGCCCTGCCTTTGTATTAAGATTTCTATGGTTAAGTAAAGAAACAGTAGGTACAAGAATGCAATTTAAGTAGTGCAGTGTTATTGATAACTTATATACTCGATATTTTCGTATTGTACATAGAAAACACCCAGAAAACCCGTTAGAGATACCTTTCTACAGTTCGTACAAACAGACGTTAGGATACTGTTTTGAATTGTCGAAATCCATACCTTTTATTTGATATTACTCTCAATGAAATAGCACCCATTGTATGAAAATTAGTTTTTTGACCATATTTCAAAAAGTATTATATTTACAGACTTCTCTATATTTTTCCTGTAAAATATAGATCTATATCTACAAACGCTTAGTACATTTTACATCAATCACTCTGCAATCTTCGGAGATAAGGGGGGGGGAGTGTCCTGTGAAACAAACCCAGCCAACTTCGTCGTAGGCGCTCCTTCGCCCGTAGCTTAGCTGGTAATTTGTATTTTGTGACGTTCCCAAGAGTCCTGTTAGGTGTAAAGGAAATAAAGCACTTTGATTTTGATTATTTTGACTTTTATTATTTATTTATTTATTTATTTATAATGTTATTTAGCGTTGTTCCTAGACTTCGCAGGAAACCTTCCTCGACCAAGGTACTATAAAAGTTATTTGATTATAACCATTATTAAGTCAAGTACTATTGACCGTACTGATAATGTACCTATGTATGTACCTACGATGTTCACTCACATTCAATCTAATCAGACGGTAACAATGTACAATCTAAACATGCTTTTGTTGCATTCTCTTCTGTTGATTGTTTTTCATAAGTTATGTGAATTCTGGTTCTGATAACATGTATACAATGTGATTAGACAACGTGTTATTTCAATCTAATTCAATATTTTAGAATACCAATATGATAGCATAGAAACATCAAGACAAAAACTATAGGATATGATATTTTAACTCGACAAAAAGCCCTCTCTTTTGTGAAGTCGGTTAAAAGAAATGTCATATTATGGAATAAAAATAATTGGAACTAATATTTACAACAGTTGACCTAACTAAAGACTGTTACACATATTCTAGACACACTTGCTCAACATAATTCATACCAATTTAAACGTCCCAAAGACGCTGCAAGCTGCATTGCGTGCCTGTTGTATGGCATTCCTGATGCTTAAATTCTGCTAGGTTTGTTTCGACCAGCCAGACTGGATGCAATTTGAATATCAATCAACTTTTAGCTGTCTTATTACGGCCGAACGGTCGGTAGGTATTTAAATAGGTAACATAATACTAAGTAGTGATAACAATGGTACCTATCGATACAAAATATTGATAAGTAAACCTCTATTTGCGTCTGAATTTTTGAGGAAAGATAGTTTGTTTAAATTGAATAAGCGCGGAAACTACTGGACCGATTTGAAAAATTCTTTCACCATTGTCCCTGATGAACATAGGTTATTGAACATTTTCAAAATAGTTAGGGTTCCGTATAAAAACTTCAATGTAGGTAACCCAACGTGTAAATTTTTGTTAAATACCCGATCGAAGACGGGGCAGACCACTAGTATTATTTACATTCAGACGCAAAATATTATTGATAGCCTATTGCTGAATAAACGCACGAAGGTACTCAGTAAATGCTGACAACCAAAGATGCGCTAAAAATCTACCTTAGCTATATTGAACTCTTTCCTTGGCATTCTCTATATTAGTTTCGATTATTTTAATTTATATTTTATTTTAATTCTGTAACTCAACACAGTCAACAATGTTTTACAAACAGTTTACAATGTCTTTAATAACGTCAATGTCTTACTTCTACTGACTTACAATAAAAATATTCAAGTACTTCTTTTTAAACAGTAAAGAATATTATAAACAACAATATGTTTTCTTTGTCTATAGTGTTATGTTATGAGAAATATCTAGTAATATATTTTTTAAGTATATCTGTTATCTAGTATCATCAACACAAGCAATCAATGCTTTCAGGGTTAGGTTTTGCGTGTGCCCCATCAGAAAAGTTACTTCTAGATGAATTGAGTTCTACAAAAATATCAGTGTAAATTCTCCAGCATTATTTCTTTCATTTATTCACTAAACTATCTTCATATTACTCTTTTCCAGTACCTAGCGGGCCTGCATATCCCGTGGGTGCAACACGGCGATAAGTTCGTGGCGGGCGCGGGCGCTGGTTTGACAGCTGTCACTTTGACGTATCCGCTGGACACGATACGAGCGCGGCTCGCGTTCCAGATCACGGGGGAACATCGGTACACGGGGATTGTGCACGCTGCTACCACTATGTTTAAGACGGTAAGAGATTGTCAGTTAACCAATCACCGCCATTAAGCCTAGGCACTTTGGCATCGTAAAAATCAGAGGCTAACACTCGGCAACGGGTGCTCCATTTCGAATGACGGCCATAACTCCATTTCGATGACGGCCATAACTCCATTTAAGTATAGGTATTATATACAGAAAATAAATAGAAATCGATGCAAAGACACGACCAACTCTGCAAAAATCTCTGTTAAGTATTGATTTATTTATCGATTAATTAAATTGTTTTCCTATGTCTGATTTGTATAATAACAACATGATTATTATTAATTAGTCGACTAGCAAAAACAATTTTGTACGCTCGAAAAAGTACACTGCGAAGAATGTAATTTGTTTTTTTTTTTTGCAAATCGCTGAAAATATATCTTCTTGTTATTCCAGGAGGGCGGTATACGAGCGTTATACCGCGGCTTCGTTCCCACCATGGTCGGCATGGTTCCGTACGCGGGGTTCAGTTTCTACTGCTTCGAATACCTCAAGTTCTTCTGTATGAAGTACTTACCTTCGAATTTGTGCCGCAAGTGCGAGAGGAATACAGGTGAGTAAGATATAATCTAATCCCCTTATTCATAACTAGCGGACCGCCCTGGCTTCGCACGGGTACGCAAATATTATAAATGATAATAAAATTTTTAGTCATTAATATAATACTCACAATAAAAAACTCATGCAATATGTTGAAAAAGGTATTTTACAATACATAACTAGTAAGTAGGGTATTTACAAATATTCGCAGATCGTTCAAACATTCGTCCCAAGGCGGGGATTGAACTCGTAATAATATATAATTAATATCTTCCAATTCTCTAGGATTATTAAGTAACGAATTCACATGTTTTATTATTTATTTTAAGTTTTAATTCTTTCTCTAGATAAAGTATTTAGGCTCCGGCGACGGAATGTCCCATACAAACGTAGATAGATAGAAAATACTTTATCATACCACACAAAGAACAATTTTTAACAAAGATTGTTTTGTCATCAGGTGGTCTGGTGCTAACCGTCCCCGGCAAGTTGTTTTGTGGCGGCATGGCGGGCGCGGTAGCGCAGTCCGTCTCGTACCCGCTGGACGTGACGCGGCGACGCATGCAACTCGCATGCATGGACCCCACTACTGAGAGATTCGGGTAAATTGTTGTTCTATCTCGTTTCCATGATCGCGGGACATTATGACCCGTTCTTTTGGCGGCATGGGTGGGGTAACTGCATGGAGGACCTTTATGAGTTAATTGTTAAAGTGGGAGCTACGCTTTTGGGGGGCAAGGTTTCGTAATCTGAGACTATTAGACGTGAAATGTCATGTACTTTAAAATGTATTTATATATTTGAATAGCTTATGAATACAAAGTAGGTTATTAAGATCTAACAACAAAAACAGTGTATTGTTAAGATCTGACTTACTAACATTAGTTATTCTTGTGTGAGTACCTATCTAAGTATTGGACGTTTTGGTTTAGCTGTAAGTCCACTTGTAAAAATAAAATAATGTTAATATATTATTATGGCCTTCACGGTTAAAGCTATGGGCACGAATGAATTTCCCATACAAACGTAATACCAAAATGATTTGTAATTTGAGCATATTTTCACCATGTACCTACTGCTATTACTTGTATTAGAATAGTTTTTATCTAGGTTCCTACCATAAAAATAACCTTTTGAAAATAATTGTCTATCTACACAAATAATGGTGTTTTCTTTAACAAAATCCGATTTGGTTTAATTTTAATGTGTGATCTAGAATCTAGATGGATTCTAATACAAATAGCAGATCCTGGTGAAAATATGCTTAAACAAATCATTTTGGTATTACTTTTGTATAGGAAATTCACCCGTGCCCGGAACCTCAAATGACAGCAATAATATCAATACGGTATGCAGAAATATTTGGTTCAAGTTTAACTTATGGACTTCATACTAATTTTAACTTTAACCTTAACTTTAATTTAAAGGCTTTGCCAAACAGAACGCGTTATTACGCCGCGTCAGGGCGCTAAGCTGACGCCGCGCTATAGCGCTGAACTGTGTTGTACTATGACGGTACTCTACTGTCACACAGAGCGGCGACGCTAGCCGTACGCAACGTTTTGTCGCTGTGTGACAGTAGAGTACCGTCATAGTACAACACACTACGGCGCTATAACGCGGCGTCAATTAGCGCCCTGACGCGGCGTAATAACGCGTTCTGTTTGGAAGAGCCTTTAACGGAAGGGCTTTTATTTATATTGTACCTGGTAGCACTTTGTAACAGCACAACACCTTTCTTTGAGTATTATTAAGCCAAACCGTTTGCACTTAACAACGGGAAAACTAAATCTCTACTAATAAATAATATTTATATTCTATGCTAATATTTTCTTATTTACTTCTATTTCATGTCTGGATTTGGTGTGGGCACTACTTGTAGAAGGTTGGTTATTTATTATTTATTTATGTATTTGTTAATTACAGTGTCGTATGTAAGGTTCATAATTAAAAACTATAGTGATACGCCGATTTTCGTACATCTTATTAAATTATAGTATTTTTATTATTTACTAGCGGTCCGCCCCGGCTTCGCACGGGTATCAAACAAAAATTTCAGAAATTTTACACAATAACACGATGGGTTAAACAATTTTCATACGGATCCCATGGATTTATGAAAAGTACGGATAGAATCCTGTCAAATCAAACTTGAATCTTAGCAATGGCGGAATGACATTGAGTGTCAGTGTATAGAGAGTTGCCAACAGAAGAAAAAATTACCCATAATTTTGATAAATATTCTTCCTAATAATTGCTCACTTATTAATATGAATATGTAAATTATAATGAATCATTTTAGGTACTGCTTTAGCCACGGTAATCGTGTTTATTAGACCTACTTTTTATAATTTTTCAATTTACGCCAGCGCTTTATGGTGCTAACTGCAGTGAATTTTATTGTCCCACAAGAACAGAACAGAACACTGTACTTCCCGGAATTAAATAGTAACTACCCCTATTTGCTAATCGAAGAAATTTCAACAAAATCTGTTCAGGCCTCTGAGTGTGTGTGTGCAGAAGTAACAAACACATCCAAAGTCTCATTCCATGTCTAATTTTAGTTTGAATAAATTACTCTTTGTGCCTATTAACTGGCTGACAACATTTTCTGCCTGCGGCTTCGCATACGTTGTTCCTATGGAAATGCCTAACCAATAAATAAAAAAAAATTATAATTATTTAAATGTACATTTGCAGCCATATCTTATGATTGTTACTGGGAAGATCAATGAAATGTTATGTGAAAAAATACACATTATTCTCAAATTCATTGTTTATTGACATTATTTATTACATTATAAATAAAAATTTATGTATGTACCTATACCATAATGCCCGCATGCTTTTACATGAAAAATCTTCATGCACACTGCATGCTACACTAGATTTAGTGGGATTCAAATTATTTTAATTATGAGATTCTCTGATTATGCGAATTCAATTTAACTTCCAATTTTCGTCACCCGGAAATCTGAAAAAATATTGACTTTTAGTTATGCCCCACGGCTATCGTTAATCTCGTTATAACATCCTGCGTAGCATGATCGTCACTAAAAGTATTATCCAAATGGGTTCAGCTATTTTGGAGGTTAGCTCAAATAAAAAAATTCGTATTGTATAGATATTACCTACAAACTGAAATTCAATATCCTAATTATATTTCGAATACTTAATACATATTATTTTATAGGTATAACCAGGATGATAAAGAAATGCCTATATACCTGATTCATAATTTAAAGTCAATAAAATATGAGAATTAAAACATTTTTAATATCCTCCCACACTTACTGGAATATTTACATGTTTACATGTTGGCAGCACTGGCGAGATTTTGTGCTTGTAGTTTGATTTACATGTTGATAATAATTTTGCGTCAAATCGATAAAATAAGTTGGTGATATAAGAAATTTATCTACGAAATGTGATCCGGTGTTTTTTATTGACAAACCCCATGGATTTATGAAAAGTACGGATAGAATCCTGTCAAATCAAACTTGAATCTTAGCAATGGCGGAATGACATTGAGTGTCAGTGTATAGAGAGTTGCCAACAGAAGAAAAAAATACCCATAATTTTTATAAATATTCTTCCTAATAATTGTTCACTTATTAATATGAAAACGTGTAAAACTTCTTAGACAGAGATTATGATTGATAGTTTTAAGATCAACAAGTTAATTACAAAATGTTCTCCAAAAATTAAATTTTCATACAATTTTCTGGTTGTAACGACTCTATGTTATGTTATGTCTACTGGCAAACTTTAGGTTAACACAGACCAACTACCTACTTATTCCGAATAACATTAAAATTTAATGTACCTTGTAATGTCCCAAACTTGGGACAAAAGTACCAGAAAAAAAAATTGTTGTAAGGAAGTCTCCGATTCTTTTCACTATTCCTTGAAGTTTACGTAAATAAGTCCTACCTATTCCTATCACTGCTTATTAATATGAATATGTAAATTATAATGAATCATTTTAGGTACTGCTTTAGCCACGGTAATCGTGTTTATTAGACCTACTTTTTATAATTTTCAATTTACGCCACCGCTTTATGGTGCTAACTGCAGTGAATTTTATTGTCCCACAAGAACAGAACAGAACACTGTACTTTCCCGGGATTAAATAGTAACCCCTATTTGCTAATCGAAGAAATTTCAACAAAATCTGTTCAGGCCTCTGAGTGTGTGGGCAGAAGTAACAAAGATAAACACATCCAAAGTCTCATTCCATGTCTAATTTTAGTTTGAATAAATTACTCTTTGTGCCTATTAACTGGCTGACAACATTTTCTGCCTGCGGCTTCGCATACGTTGTTCCTATGGAAATGCCTAACCAATATATATATAAAAAAAATATGCTGCAAATGTACATTTGCAGCCATATCTTATGATTGTTACTGGGGAGATCAGTGAAATGTTATGTGAAAAAATATACATTACTCTCATATTCATTGTTTATTGAGACATTATAAATAAAAAATTATGTATACCTACATAATATAATGCCCGCATGCTTTTACATGAAAAATCTTCATGCACACTGCATGCTACACTAGATTTAGTGGGATTCAAATTATTTTAATTATGAGATTCGCGAATTCAATTTAAATTCCAATTTTCGTCACCCGGAAATCTGAAAAAATATTGACTTTGAGTTATGCCCCACGGCTATCGATAATCTCGATATAACATCTGCGTAGCATGATCGTCAGTAAAAGTAACTATTATCAAAATGGGTTCAGCTATTTTGGAGGTTAGCTCAAATAAAAAACAAACATATTTCGAAATTCGTATCCCTAAAGCTAAGTTATTGTATAGATATTACAAACTGAAATTCAATATCCTAATTATATTTCGAATACTTAATACATATTATTTTATAGGTGATAAAGGATGATAAAGAAATGCCTATATACCTGATTCATAATTTAAAATCAATAAAATATGAGAATTAAAACATTTTTAATATCCTCCCACACTTACTGGAAAATTTACATGTTTACATGTTGGCAGCACTGGCGAGATTTTGTGCTTGTAGTTTGATTTAAATGTTGATAATAATTTTGCGTCAAATCGATAAAATAAGTTGGTGATCTAAGAAATTTATCTACGAAATGTGATCCGGTGTTTTTTGTTGACAATCCCATTGTGACTTTTGCAACATCTGACCACACAAGACGGCGTTTTCCGTTTATTTTGGTTTGTTTACAATGGGGTTCATCAGTTGGTGTCTATAGCCGTAATGGCGATGGCCAGCATACTATTTGATTGATTGGCATGCTTGCTTCATTGGAGTGCTTCATTTTACTTTGTTCTGATACTCCTTCCGAACTTATTTATAGTTTCATGGACAAACCCATTGTGATTTTTGCAACATCTGACCACACAAGACGGCGTTTTCCGTTTATTTTGGTTTGTTTACAATAGAGTTCATCAGTTGGTGTCTATAGCCGTAATGGCGATGGCCAGCATACTATTTGATTGATTGGCATGCTTGCTTGATTGGAGTGCTTCGTTTTATTTTGTTCTGATACTCCTTCCGTACTTATTTATAGTTTCATGACGGATCCCTTACTTTTTTTAGCAGCATTGGGGTTTTTGACATTGACTTGACACTTCATAACTGACACTGCCCGTAAAGAAAAAGCAAACAACGGAGCCATAATAGAAAAAGAGGTTGAATATTATAGCGCACGGTTTTATTATTGAATTTTTCATGCGGAACCCTATTTTTTATAAAATTATTATATAGCCTATGTTCATCACGGAAACTTTTGGATTCTTATGGTGAAAGAATTTTTCTAATTGGTCTAGTAGTTTCGGAGCCTATTCAATTCAAACAAACAAAAAAAAACAATCAAATCTTTCCTCTTTATAATATTAGTATAGATTCATTATAAAAACTATCACAATAGACATAATATTTGTACCATATAAACCTTGCGAGGTTTGTCTTGGTATTATTTTTACTTTAATTGTATATAAGAAGTGTCTATAAGAAGAGATTATACATAATCAAGGCCTAAACCTTAGTCGAGTGTAATCACAATAAAAAAATGCGAAATGGATGGATGCTTGTTAGCCAGTTAAAGCTACTGAATGGATTGGGGCTGATTTTGCATACAGGTTCTGGCCTGAAATACCTGATAGGTGCAAGAAAATTAGAAATAAACTTTGATTCCGTAGAAATAATCTTTTATTCCATAGACACAAAACAACGCATGCGAACTTAGATTCCATAGAAATAACCTTTGATTCAATAGAAATACATTTGATTGAATCCATATAAACAAAAAGCATTCGAATCCGCGCACAGAAACTAGTTATGGGGCCTTGGCTTAACAGCATATCTATTAATTATCACGAAACCCATCGCTGGACAAGGAACCCACCATAATATACTTATCATATTCGCAACGCTTATTACAATTATACACAATTTTTTTTCTGATCCTTCCGAATACGAAGACAATCCTTTGAGATCCTCCTTCAATACGCCTATTGACAGTTATTTAACATCCATCTATTATTATTATACTGATCTGTGTTAAAACTTTTTATCATAATTAAATTTGGCATATTTGGCCCGATCATCTACACAGTAGCTACATTATGCTGAGGCAGGACCTTTTTGGTGGAAATGGCAAAATATTCTTGATGCTGTGTGGATTGTCCATCATCTTATAGTTATTGAATCTGAATCTGATAAATTAATTTCCCCACAGCATGGGCATGGTACAAACCCTGACCCTCATCTACAAAGAGAACGGCATCGTGAAAGGTCTGTACCGGGGGATGTCCATCAATTACATCAGAGCTATACCGATGGTGGCGACATCGTTCTCCACATACGAGCTGATGAAGCAGCTCCTACAGCTCGACACTGGCATGAAGGTATCATGAGGTTTAGAACCCCTGGATGTAGGTCATGTTACTCTGGAAATATCATGGTATAGAAATATATTTTTATCCCTTAGGGCTTCTTTAGTGTAGTGTAGACGGTTCAAACAAGGTTCATATAGCTAAACTCCAGGTGATTTGCCAAAATTGACAGTTATATTCAAACGAATTGTAAAATAATCTTTGTGAAAAGGCTAAAAATATCTGGTTGTCTAGATATTCGATAAAAAAAGCTTGGGACAAGCTTTGCTCTAACTTGTAAAATAAAAATAAGGTAAAGGTTTCTGGTTCGTTTTACTTTACCAGAAAATTGGAATAGCCGAAAAATCTAAGTGATCAATTTACTTCCCAGTTTAACTTATGTAATTTGTATTTTGTGACGTGTCCAAGAGTCCTATAAGGTCTAAAGGGAATAAAGGACTTTGATATTAAAAAGTACCTAATTTAGCTGTTTACATTCTCAGTTATTCGTTAAACGATAATTTTAATAGAATCCAATGTCATAAAATATAAACTTTCAGTAACTACCACATATAGCGTGGCAGCAACAAGTAAGTGCTTATTAATAATTTGTGTAACCTATGTTGTATAGAATTTCTCTTAAGGCGTTACCTCTTCCCGATATAGTTTAGGCAGAGATGCGAAAATAAAAAATGGTGGCCACCAAGGGCAACTTAGTAACTCTGCCTAAACCATACAAAATACAATTACAGGAGTATTAAGAAAACTTTAAACTAGGTACCACATACTGCCCAGTGAAATTTTAGAAATTTCCTTATAGGTTAGTAGGTAGTTACTATATAATAAATAAATAAAATAGGTGGTGGTGCTAATTCAGGTCGAGGTAGCGCCTTAAGTATTTACCGACATTGGGATACATTTAATATAAGGGGCTAGATATTCAAAAGATATTTATTAGAATTAAACTTCTTGTCTTAGCAAATGCTCTCTTAAAAGATATGTCATCACAATATTTTTCAACAACAAAGTATTTATTTATAAAGTATTTACTCTGTGCAGTATTTTATCATCAAGTTTCTAAAATAATTGAGCATAAAATGCACAAACGTTGAATGATATTTTGCTGTATAAAAGTGCCTTGTAAAAGCTTTTGTTAGTTAGTAATTACGCAATCTCGCATAATGTCAATTTTACAAAGTATCAAATCAAAAACAGTCGTAGTATATTGTATGTTCCTTACAATATTATAGATCAACTTTTGACTTATTAATATTAAAGAGATTCAAGAATGTTCGCGTACTCAAAAACATTCGTAGTATATATTTTATGTTTCTTAGAATATTATAGACCAACTTTTTGAGCTATTAAAGAGATGTAATCAGGAATATTCGCCTTTATATTTCAGCATTGTTATTACAACACATTCACTGCCTCTGCAATAACACCCGCATCATGTATCATGTATGCGGGTGTGTGGTATCATGTATCATGAATTGACAAAACGTCATGTAATTCAAAAAAGACTCAATTAAATAAGTGTTAGGTATTTGCTTTATAAAAGTTTGTAGTAGTTGCTAGTATTATCTGGTCTTTTAAAGTACCAACATATAGCATAAATGCATAAAATGACGTCTCGTTACTTAAAATTAATAATATTTAATGCTCAAAGCTTGACTTCATTCCGTATATTAGTTCCATTCCATGTCGAATTTAGTAAATTTCATGTTTTAGCTGTAAGGCATTGCAATTTTTATAAATTTAACGTTTTTGTATCATGTTACTTTACTTAAGTAAAAGACGTTAGATAGCTTAGTTAGCATAAAGGAACTTAGAAAAAATACACCCCTTAAAAAGTCAATGGGGCAAAAAATCCCATCCACCCCATTGACTTGAATGATGGGGCGGATGGGATTTTTTTTTCCAACCACCCCATTGATGGGGATGTTAATGGGGTGGATGGGAATATATCCCCCTATCTAGCCTAGTTGCATCCTAGGGGTGTTTCAAGAATAAAATTTTCTTTCTATTTATTTTTGAATATGACAAGATTTTTATTTAATTGTTTGTACCTACCAAGCTGAATAATATTATAATTATAAAATAATACAAACAATCAAATAGGTACTATGATTATGTATTCCAGCTTATTTATCTGCAAATTGTGCACAAGATGATAGTTTTGTACCTAACACCAACCAAAGTTACAAAAAACTTGTAAATAGGTTACGGTAAGATTAAAATATTTATTGAAAATATATTGAATATTTTTTACTATGTTTGTTTTATTTCTTTCATAATATATTATCCTAGCGTTTATCCTAAATCTTTGTGACAACCTCTGTGACACAGCGGGCGAAGGTCCGCCTACGATGCAGGAGGTCGAGTTCAATTCCGCCCCACGACAAATGTTTGTAGGATCAGCAGATATTTGTTAAGGATGTTCTGGTTGTTTTCATGTAGGTATATCATAAAAAACCTATCTACGTACTCTACGTAGTATAATGTATTTTAAGTATATCAGTTATCTAGAACACAAGCTCTGCTTACCGTTGGGGCTAAATCGTCTCGTCAGCACATAGTTTAAGAAACAAGTACGAAGAAAAAACCAATATACAGAATGATTTTTTGAGAAAGGCGGTTACGTCCGTCCAAGTTTAGAGAATATTCGTGAAAGGATTTGCCCGTCACGCCCTCGATTTAAAAAAAGACATGTATTATAGAACTAATGGATTTTGTTGCCGAAGGATCATTTCATTTATTTAATGCAATAAATATCAACCGTTGCACAGGAATGTATTTCTTAACGTGATAGGAAAAAGCAAAAATTTAAGGAACTGTACCAATAGATAAGGAAGTTCAGTAAATAAATATTAAATAAAAATGCAGTTCATTAATTTATTTTATTTATTATCTAATAATCCTATTCGGGCATAGTACATGGGCACGGTTGCAAGAATAAATTATTTATTAGTACGTCTGTTGTAAAACACGTATGTAGGTCTAACTGCTGTTTAGTAGCGGTCCAAGTTTGAATAGGCGCCTAACAAGTCCCTTTATACATGACCCCTTTACTCGACGCGTACAAAAGATCACGAATCTCTTATGCGGAAAGCCTTTAAATTTAATCGCGAGCTTCGGTCGCGTGAACTGGAACAAACCTTGTGCTTGTTAACTTACGTTACTATTTCACGCGAACGAGGCTCGATACATATTTTCATATATTTTTTTTTTTAACATTTTTCCGTTTATTAATTATATAACTTACATACTTAATACTTATATCAACAAACGTGTGGATTCAGGTGTTATTGGTGGGTAAGGTCTGTATATACCTAACACACGTTTTTACTTACAATGGATTTTAAAACAATGTTTCCTATTCTAACAAAAATAAGGAATTGATAAAAGGAAAATAACACTGTCCACGGTAAGTCTTTTCAAAGAGCACGGTTTTCTTACAACATTAACATGAACTATGAATACTCGATTAACTAAGTAGGCTACAAAATGACTGGTAGCAGTAACCACAGGATCAATATTGGTTGCACAATATGGTCGTAAGTTTGGAATGCATTTCTTAGCTGTAAATATTACATTTCAAAAATCAATCATAACAAAAAAAAACCGTACACGAAAAGACAGATTTGTATAGAACAATGATCTATTACTTTTATCAGAAAGAATATCTGATAATCTATACTGAAAAACTGTATTTTAAGTCCTAAACCAATTCTTATTAAATTACTATGACGAGTAATCAAATTCAACAGTTTCTATACTATTGAATTTACATTATAACCAGTTTATGTAAATTTATGTTTACGTACTTACCTATAATTAGTGTGAAAATTAATCGTTTGAATACAATTTGATGGAAAAATATACGCGCTATGTTTTAGTTACCTATAATAATGCCTTGTTCTTTATGTTTAGCAATGTATGTACACAATTACCTAACTAAAATAAAAATTAAGATTCATTGTAAGACATTTTTGTGGCGCCAAGTGGTAGCACAAATATGTCATATAAAAATTTAGACAAATAATCTTCAAATGCATATAATTACATTCTATGACAGGAAAAAATTGCACTGGTTACAAATAAATCTAAAACTCTCAAGACTTTCAGTCATGTTTTAATAAAAAATCTGTCATAGAAATAAATGCTTGCCACTGTTCATAAAGCGGCAGTTCATTTTAATTGTGTACCTACATAAATTGGATATAAAATTAATTTCAGATTTATACAGATTTGTTCTAACGATTTAAAAGTAACGCGCCAAATCGCGTATTTTTGCGTCTCTTTGTGGTTCATTCGCTATGGTGGTATGTCCATAAGCTCAACAAATTGATGGTGATAATGGAATTAAAATAAAACTACTGTTTGCAAAATGGTAAGCTTTAATGAGGTCTAATGTACATCAATACTTTTGGATACAAACATACCAGCATAGGCGCGGCCGTGTATACAAGAACCTGATTTCGTCTAAGGGTAGGTGATCACACTAAAACGCACCCTATTGACGCCGCCTCGCTACCTACGGATCTGTTTTGATCTTACAAATGCACATGGCGATTATAAATCCAGATACACTAGAACGTTTATGGTGTCTGAAATCTATGTATTATGTAACAATTCAGCAGAATTCGACATTATTATTTAAATTACTCGCATATGTACATAACGCATGCACTGAAAATATAGATCGAATTGTTATATTACCAAACCTTGACTATGCATGCATACAAAGGAACAACACTGGAGATCTACTTTGAAACGAACGAAACGGATCGCAAACGAAGGTCAGCCGTGAAAATTAATATTCTTAGAGATCCGAAACGAAAGTTGGTGAACGTAGCAACTTGGTGGTAAGTTTGTGGTTTCGTGCGATCAACGTCATTTGTCAACTAGTTTTTCAAAGTAGACCTCTGAAACGTAAGATCGAACTTGTTTCACAGCCAATAACGAATTATTGGATTAAGTTTTTAATTCAATCATACATATTAGTAAACATGTCGATCCTTGGCCTGGCCTACCATAACGATAAAAACAAAAATTTATGAATTTTCAATGTAACAGATAGCAACGATGAAGGTCGTGACGAATATAATGCAGTTAAAATGACTATTGAAGCGTCGCGAAATTAATCGATGCTAAACGTTGATTTCCAAATAAAAACCTTAGCCTAAAGAATGAGACTAACAATTCCTTGGCAAGTTTTCACAGGCCATAAAAATGTTAGATTTTAGTCCGACACGAGTCTCACGTAAATGGACCTATCAATGAAACAAAAGAATGACTTTAAATCAGAATTTATTAACTGAAGTGGTTTTCTTAGGTATATCTATAGATGCGATAAGGGACCCCGCATTAACATAGATCGATTACATATAAAATTACTTCCACCTACAAATTTTAACAAATAGGTCTTTGCACACGACGGCTACGCATAGACAACGAACTGGAGCTCGCATCAGAGTCAGCCAACCATTTAGACTAGTTAGCGTGACCATGGCACGTACGAAGCACGTAAGTTCACGCATCACGCCGCCCTCGTGTGCCAAACCTATCGCCCGACCGAATCAAACATTGTTCCTAAACTATTGAAGTTAAAAAAGCGCTATACGTATGACTTCTGAAAACGCATTTCCTTTCAGTTTCACGGAAAACGCCGGCGTACATGCAAGAAAAAGCTCACTGTATCGTGTCGGCCGCAAGGATCGCTCACATGAGTCCACACAGATGTATTAACACATTTGTTCGGTTATGTATTGATAAGATGAAGTAAAGGGCGGTGTGGACTGAGGTGGGCGAGTTCGCTTGGTGTATTTCAGCTGTGGAGGTGCGAGGCGGCGGCTGTTGGCGCGCGCCTTTACACGCCTGCTGCTTGATATGCGACACAGCTGAAACAAATGGACATTGATATGGTTAAACTTCATAAAACCTTGTTTCATACGTCTTTTACTTTACTAATATATGCTTGGCCGCTGGTACCTTATTGGATTTTATTATAAATTTGTTTGAAAGAAAACCAGGGGCTTATGAGGGGCTAGCAAATTAAAAACAGAAAGCTTTTTAAGTTTTTCACGGATAGATGATTATGAACATGTGACTAGTCTAAGTGCATGATCTATGTTAGTTACATATTTGATGTATAATTTTTTTTTAATAATAATTTTTCATAAGAACCATCATAGGCGCCGAAAAATTATCTGCAGGTCATAATGGTAATGGGTAATGCCCATAATTCACAAGCTGAGCTAGCGGTTTGGGGATAGAGGTTTTGAAGTTCGAATTGTCCTGCAGAAGTCGCTGCTGCCCGTTCACCGGTGGATATCAAATATCACATTAATCAAAAAAAGCCAATTACATAGTAAATACAGTAGACGAAGAGCTGACCATCTAGTTTTACCTACATTAAGGACTCGACAGGGTAAAAAGACGATTACTATCGAAGGTGCCGAATTCTATAACGGGCTACCTGAAGACATTAAAGGTGCTGGAAGTCTGATATATATCAGAAAATGTAACACTAACAATAAACTAAATTAAAAGACGAAAAATAACATTATATTATAACTTAGCTTAAGTTTCTCATGTAAGTAACATATTTGTTGTAAATGAGAAATGAACTGATATCCCATAGTCGGTTCCGACACCCGTGGGTACAGTTAGGGTAGTGCGATTTCTTAAATGGAACCACGTGGTGACTTGGACAAAAATTTAAGTGAAGAAAAAATCATAAATAAAGTCGTCGGAAAATGTAGATCAATTTTTTAAAATTTGTTTCAATGTCTACAGTTATTTTCATGAGTTTTTTAAAATGAAATAGAAGAGTTGTTATGACGACATACGGCTGTGGCGGCTACGTCCAATGTTTTCGACAAATTCTACAAAACGTTGCTGCTTCATCTTAGATCAAAATAAGAACACAAAAAAAAATTAAAAAAAGTTTTTTGGATCTGTGTGTCACTATCTCATTTATAAATGTTTGTTTTTTGTTTGTGGTTAATAAGCACCATGTAACCTAATAGAGAGACTTCAAAAATGGGTACCCTGTACGATAAAAGTGATGCTTATAATATTACTAAATACGCACTACATCGCGCAGATCAATAATAAAACTTATGTTCATAAATAAAAAGAAACACTTAACATAACCGAATGTAGAAACGGCGACTTTGATAGCAAATAACATATTTTTCTCACGTTTCGCACGCAAGGAGCGATAAAAGTTCTTTAAAGAATACTGTTTCGATACAATATTCTGCCGGCTACATATTTGTTCGGGATCAAATGTTGCCTATATGTTCCAAGAAACGCTTGCACGCAAAATTGTAACCCAATGCGTAAACAGGTTTGCTAAGGTTTCCATCAATACATAGTATGAAACAGAGTCACTTCCCGCTGTCTGTCTGTTCGTCCCTATTGTATGCTTAGATCTTACGGACTTCGATTTTGATGCGGGTTTTTTTATAGATAGAGTGATTCTAAAGGAAGGTTTTTGTATCAGCATTGCTCCCGTGCGATGCCGGAGCAGGTAGCTTGTGTAAGTTGTGTATAATAGCAGTGTTGTTATGATTCCTAATATTTCTATTATCTCGTAACAAAATGAGGGCATGCAATGTGGTGTCAGGTCAGCAAAATTAGGTCAAACCTATACAGGGTTGACCTGATTCCATAACTAGAGTACTAGGCTAGCTTCCGCGCTTCGATATCTGTAGAAATATCTCAAGTTTAGCTTTGAAAGTTATTTCATCATATTGTTATTTCTCAAGTTTGTGCATATGAAATGTTTCAAGGTTGAAGGAAATGGTTTATTGTAAGCGTTGTGATTGATAGAAAATGTACTTGTATACTACGTTCTGGAATGCGATATGCATGTTAAAGTATATATTAATATTTAATTAAAAAAATTTTGGTTAAAAACAATCGAATGTAATTAAAAGTTAATGAAGCAAAAATTATTTCGAAATTCTGTGTATTGCTCCAAAGATTCTAGTGTTGTTGAAAATCTCATAGAGTATTATAATCTAAAACAATTGACCTAACTGCCGATTGTTGCACACAATATTTACTTGGTTTTTATAAAACTTTTCTATGTTTCTAGAACCGAGTGCAGCTAGCTACGTTATTGAGTGGACTGAAAAATTTCCGCCTATGTTGATAACTAATTGAACCATGGCCTGATTCTAGTCATATAACGTCCCACTTACAAAGGCAAAGGTTTGGTTACCCGATCACGCCAAAACTCCTATAAAGGATCAGGCTGAAATTTTGCATAGGTTTAGCTTAATTTTGATAACATAAAGGTTACTTTCTATCCCGCAAAAAAGAGTGCGAAACCACGGACAGCGGCTAGTTATAAATAAACACTTACATGCGTTCTACATGAAGTAATCTGGCGTCCGCCGAGTCACATGCGGCTCTCCGCGTCGCGGGGCGGGGTCGAACTGAAGGCTACAAACAGACAAACAAACATACTTTAGTATAATACACATACTAAACAATATACACAGTGTTCGCTCGAACAGAAAAGGTCATAAAACTTAAGTATCCATGGAGCTATCTTTTTAGATAGAGAAAACGAATCGAGAATCGGATTTGCGAGAAATCGATTCTTGAAACGAAATTTCGTGTCAACACTTTGCGCTTTTAATCATTCCATGAGAGTTTGACCTATTACAAATAGTTAATAGTTAAGTGAAAGTAAAATAATAATTAATAATGCTAGACAGGCCTATGTCCAGCAGTGGGCTGATGATGCAGCTAATATGGGCTGATGATGATGATGATGATGAATGCTGGACAATCTACACAGCCTCATCTTGCCCCAGACAATTCACACAGCATCATCTAGCCCCAACATAATAAGCAAAGTGAAAATTGATTTGTGGCTAATAACTACCTACTCCTTACTCTTACTGCTTTAATTACCGAAGAATTTATACAATCTTCAAAACCCAAGGTAACATAGCTGTAGATTTTCAATGACTTCACTTAGCTTGACAAGGACTTAACTAATTATATGCGTTTGAGCAAATCGTGTTAATGACATGTTTTATGCTATTTTACTATAAAAACTATCGTAGTTTGAAATAGGTCCGTAGTTAACCCGCTTACATTCATAATGACATGTTTTATGTTCCTGGTCTTTATTGAAAAGGTCAGGACAGTCAGGATCAAAGATGACATACATAAATACTCATATCTTGTAAACAACGAAGTAGGTCTTTGATTTGTTCCTACAAATACAGTAAATAATGAAAATAATAATACTTACAATGAATACTTAAGAGCATCATCCAATTCCATAATAGCGGCTTGGTTTCCACATCTGTAAACAATAAAATTTCATTAGTCACTGCTAATATTATGGTTAAAATAAACTAAGCAGCATTCAGTTCTTTTTCACATGTTTATAACATCAGCTTATACTAAAGCACTAATGCACGGGGATTAATAAACAAATAATGCTGGACTATCTACACAGCATCATCTAGCCCCAAGCTAAACAGACCATAGCACAAGTTATGGGTACTAGATTACTGATATACATAATACAATATATATAACACAAATAGATATTTGTTATTATACATAGAAAACGACCAGAACGCCCGGAACAAATATCTACAGATCGTGTCCCACAGCGGGAATCGAAACCGCAACCTCTTACGTCGCAGGCGAACATTCGCCCACCGCACCACAGAGGTGATCAACATTTATTTTTGTTGTTCTCTACAGTAGATCCAAAAAAGTGCTTAGCTTGAATCAACTTCTTTAAAAACACATATTCTAACGCGCTAAGATTGAACCAATACGAATTATTTCTTTTCTATAATAATTATCTGTAAGAAATATGACTGGTCTAAGTGCTTATTTTGTAAGCCTAAAGAAATAAAGTTATTGAATCTGAATCCAACGTCTTTAATTCACAAACGCGTCGACCTCACGAATAAAAGTAGTTTGCATCAACTTCGAGGCAAATAGCAACAAGGGTCATAGTCGACTGCAGTCTAAGTCGCTGTAGCATAAAGGGTAATGGTAACATAACAGGGTGATGGAGGCAATCTGTCCATTGTGATCTCGACCTTGCCGGATCAACGTCCTAGCGCTGCTACTGAACTTTGAAAAAGGTTAATCACGATAATCCAAAATTACAAACTAATAATGTTTACAGATGTAGGTAGGTTGCCAAGTTTCTTTATTCTATTCAGAATAGTTTTATGTTTTAGGCAAATTAAACTTTAGTGAGAAGTTTTGACATGTTTCATTAACCTTTAAGGTAATTTCAGAAATTGTTTTACAATTTCTAAGTGACTTACTAGGCAAGACGGGCTAGATTGAATGATGTAAGATTGGTCATATAATATAACATAGACCCGTAAAACTTGGAAGGAGAATTGGCAGGCCTATGTCCAGCAGTGGACTATTATAGGCTGGTGATGTGATGTGTGATGTGAAGAATAATATTGATATCTATAACTGTCCTACGTATTCATAGACAAATAAAATAAGCCTTTTATTTCTTTAAACATAAATATGTAACAAGAGGCATAAATATTTACTTATATTCGAAAGATTAACATTTAAACAAAAATAAAAAAAATAACATTTTAACTCTACGAATATTTGTTTTCATAACCAATTTAAATATTACAATAATTCTATACTAGCAAAGTGTGAAAACTTTATAACTTCTAAAATTTTAGTTAAATACCCGTGCGAAGCCGGGGCGGACCGCTAGTTATAAATAAACGGTAGGAGGGGAAAGCACGGGATGATATAACAGGCGTCGTAGCTGTCACTTCACCTGACTTTCCCACACTTTGGTAACTTCGACAGCATGGTACCTGGCACGGTTTGAAGGCACCGCGAAATACTGAATTTTCATGTTGGTTCTAAAACTAGGGCTTTCAACTTTGACCTCAGTTCAAACTTAGAGGAACGTTCCAAACTATACGCCGTCAACGTAGTTTGATTAGCCATTTGATTAACGATGAAGTGAACATCATAAACAATGTGCTGTGCATCTTAGTTTTGTGGGCTTTTTTAGGTTTTTGTCGCCAAACATGGCAGAAGAACAGATTAGCTGTTTTTAAATTAAAATGAAAAAATTATCATTTTAGTTTTAGGGCTCCTTATTATTTGTAATCAAACATCAGAAGAACACACAGGCTACGACCCCTTTGTTATTTTTGCGTTGGTTTTGTTTTACAAAAAGAACTAAGCAAAAAGCAGTTCATCCATTTCAATTATTACATTGGTTTACATAATACACAAACAACCTCGTGCTCTCTTTTCTGACGAAGGAACTCAAAGGGCCTTCGTCGAGTGTCTTTTCTGACGAAGGAACCCAGAATGAATGTAATGGCGAAGAGTACAATGGCGAGAGAGGGGTCACCGGAGAGGTTTTAGTGGGTATTACGTCCTTCTCAAGGCGTTAAGTCCCACATAATTCTGGTCCCCCAGACCAGTTTATTGGTAAATGAATTTCCTCGCCGACAAAGAAAATCAAAGGGTACTCACCTATAACAGTAGTTGGGAGCGGAGAATATAGTGACAACGTTCCGATCGTGGCACCAGTTGTAGCCCTCCATCACGAGCTGGTGGGCGCGGGAGACTAGCGTCAGCCCGTTGCTGTGGTTGAACGTCTCCGAGATATCCTGCCCGAAGGTGTAGCCGGCGCCACGCGGTGATATCCCCCATCCGCCTCTGTAATACAAAACACAAGTTAATATCACATATTTATTTGTTTACACCACCACAGTGCGTGTTCTAATATTAGTATTATCCCTTACTAGCGGCCCGCCTCGGTTTCGCACAGGCACAACAAAAATTTAGTTTTCATACCTTAACTTTTTTGAAAACATTCTTTAGCATTTGTTCATAAGGGAAAATTTTACTCTAATGGTGAAATAATTTTTCATAACGGTCCAGTAGTTTCGGAGCCTATTCAATTCAAACAAAGAATCAAATCTTTCCTCTTTATGATATTATTATAGAATACAAGTGGGTATTGATTATGTCTGTCCACTACCACTTGTGATAATGGTTATTGATAGAAATCGGTCCAGCGAGTCGAGTCAGATTGACGCGTTGCATTCGAATTGCGGTACAATAGCCATTTGCATCTTGATATTGTCGTAGATCTAGTATCGTGATCTGGATATCAAGAGATGTTTTGTCGCATTGAACCATAGCGGTGGTATTACGGGATTGAGGTGAATACCACGAACTGTATTCAGATAATAAATATATAAAATATAAATATAATAAATAACGTACCTAATTGGCGCCGTCTCTACGACGGTTGCGCGTTTGATTCCCGGAACGAATGTATGTACGACCTGCATTTGTTTAGGGAGTTTTGTTGGTTTACAATGTAGAATAAAAAAAATTGGATTGAATAGGATCCTTAACTACTGCAATGATTTCAAAAATTCTTTCACCATTAGAACCCTACTCGTACATTATGTCTGATTGACATAATGTTATAAATATTGTATTAGGTCATATCCTGTACGAATAGATGTATGTTTTTAATAAATACAAACATAGAATACTTTCAAAACAGTTAGGGATCTGTATGAAAACTTCAATAATGTAACCCAACAACGTGTAAATGTGTATTTTTTTTTAATTCTGTTAAATACGTGCGGAGACGGAGCGTGCCGTAATAACGTAATAAGCCCACATCGAAAATAGACAGCGGATGAGAGAACAATCCATCGCTATCTATTTAATTGCGTACAGAAATACGGAGGATTGTGCATTGTCCTTGAGGTCGATACAAAAACCTGTTATCTATCTGTCTGGCCACGTGTAAGCGCACGTGTGAACTTCCTAATTAATATAAATACCGCAGTATGTTTAGATAAATGCATTATATTTATAACTTGCGACCCAGTAATTATTTTTGCTTTAAACGCACATTAATGCTGCTTCTTAAAATTTAATAACCATATCAATCAATGACTCTTGTACATGTATGTATAGTATTCATAAAATCAAAAATCAAAATCAAAGTGCTTTAGACCTTACAGGACTCTTGGACAAATTAATGTGATGGTAGTATAAATATTATGTATGTAATATAGTTTTAAAACTACTGTCAACGTTTTAAACCAAACTATAGGCTGGTTTTAGAGTCACGCTGACCGTCGGCGCTGACAGGCCAATATGTATGATTACTTATGAAGCGTTTTAGAATAACACCGACGACTCAGCGCTGAGCACTGTCAGCGCTGTGCATACGCGCGCGTACGCGCCACGCGTCGGCGCCGCTGAGCACGCGGCGCCGACGCGCTTCCGAACTCCGTTATCGTTACAGAGTTACATTAAACGCGCGCGCCGACGGGGACAGACGAGCGCAACAATGAATCGCGATATTGATACTGGGCAAAAAAAACGTAAACAACTTGGTTATTTTCTTACCTTAAAGTAACCATCAAACGTTCAGCTGGTGATATAGGTAAACGCCTGTAACTTCAACGTAGTAACTTATCATGTAGCTTTGCCAATAACTCGTCGAAAGTTCGTGATGACATGCGAAAGTAGTTAAAGAATTTGATTTCGTCATCTCTTAACTGATTGAACAATGTAACAAATGCCCCCACTAGCAATCTTTGAGAAATAAGTGGATGAACTTGTCTTTTTCTTCGTTGTTGTTGAAGTCTTTTCTTTTTCCATAAAAAATACACGGCAGCAACTCGAACACTCATTTGATTGTGCATGTCTGTACTCCACGACGTTCAGCACGACACTAAAACGAGTTGCCGCAGACAGCTACGCGTGAGAGCTACGCGCGTAGGCTTCAGCGCCGACGGTCAGCGTGACTCTAAAACCAGCCATAATGTAGCATTTTTAACTTTTGTTTTATTTTTATGGCATGGACTCTGACTTCACTCATTGCTAAACAGATTTGCATGGCGCTAAATATGTTGATCGTGGGTGGCAAACAGGTTATTTTTATTTCATTCAATACGCGTCAAGTTTATCTAGTATAACAGTTATATTAGATAAACTTGAGCTTATGTTATGGGTACTACAGTAGGTAACTATAGTACCCATAATATAAGCTCTGCTTAGCTTGGATTTACGAGTAGATGATGCAAATTGTCCAGCATTATTTATTTAAATACGATATTAATGATGATACATATAATAGAATATTAAATCTGTAGTTTTCTTGGATACCCCTAGAACTAGTTAATCTATAGATAGACTATCGTGCACAGGTACCCACGACACGAGCCAAGAGCCTTGTGTGGGGAAATCTGCTGTAGCTAATCTCATAGACATACCTATTATGGCTCGTAAGTTATTTATCATTATCTATGCCTAAATGTAAACCTATGTATTAGCTACCTTTCCAACCCCCTCAAAAAATTTTTGGCCCCACAGAGGATTTTATGTATTTTTTTTCAATTATTATGTTATTTACGAATGTCTGCAGTTAAACTTGGATTAAAAAAAAATGCAATGTCGCCTCCATATTTGTGATTTATTTTAATTTGTAAATGTTCTTCCGGGAAGGTAACAAAATCCCCCCCCTTTCATTATAGCAAACGATGCACCAAACACCATGTAGAGCAGTATCATCCCAGCTCATTCACACCTCGTGCGCGAATCAAACAATCAATTAACAAACGTAAGTTTTTCCAATTACGTCGCTGTAATTGAATTGACATAACCGGAACAAAGTAATGTCTCATTCAGGTCAAGGCTGGTGTAGCGGGTTGAGGCCGTACGAACGATGAATTTCACTTGCATTCGTAAACTTCAGTCGTTGATGAATTTATAGGTTTGTTTTCTTCGTCGCCGCTGTATGGGATGACATTGCTTACGTTTGAGCTCGCTTTCATCGCGAAGTCAAACAACTAACGAAAAGGGATACAAGTTTCGAAAGTTCTCTCTGATTATTTATGTTGTTTCTATCTGTTTAACAATGGCCGAAATTTACTTTACAATTCGGTAGAAATACGTATCGTAACTAGCTTCTGACAGCGGCTTAGCTCTTGCCTCCCGGGATAGCAATGTGCGGCCTCTATGTATTTATATATATAATAATAGTATGAATCCGCATTGTCGGTGGTATATTCCGGCGCGAACTGAAATGATTTAGGTAATCGCGAGCAAATACGCATACAATTGCAAGCGTAGCTATCACTGCTTAGTATAAAACAAAGTCACTCCCCGCTGCCTGTTTATCTCTTATGCTTAGGTCTTTATAACTATGCAACGAATTTTGATACGGTATTTTTTAATAGATAGTGAGTGATTTAAGAGTACGGTTTTGTATGAGCGTTGTACCCGTGCGAAGCCGGAGCGGGTCGGTAGTAATGCATATTCTGCGTGATCAGTTAACCCGAACAGCCAGCCTTAAGGTAAGGTCGACGAAAGAACAAAACAAAAAAGAAATATCGATGTAACTAATAATGTATAGCTATATTAATATCTTAATCAATTATGTATATGTACCTAATAATAATTCTACGACCAGATGTTTATTTGCACTGTTCGCTTACATGTATAAAATTAAACAGCCGACCTAAGCAAAATAGCCTAACAATGTCTCCGATCCATATTGGAGGGGAAAAGGCGGAACAAACATAACTATATAAAATAAAAAGGTAAGTTCGACTGACCTGTCATCGGGATCGCTCCAGAGCAGGTCGCACATGGGGCCCTCGTGCGGCACCTCCTGGAGGCGGTCCAGCGCGCGGATGTGGTCCAGGGTGTCGATGGAAGGGCTGAGGCCGCCGTGCAGGCAGAATATCTGCAGGCAATCGACTAATTATTATAAAGACATCTAAACTAATATTATAAAGGGGAAAGATTTGATTGTTTGTTTGGATAGGCTCCGAAACTACTGGACCGATTTGAAAATTAAAATGTTTATTGTTCCGGCTCCGCCTACCATAAACTGTTTCGTCCGATTTCTCCCCCTGTCTAAACCCATTGTCATGTATTAGTGTAACCAAAATATAAAGTAATGAAAGTGCTTCGTGTCTCTATATAGATAACTAGCGGTCCGCCCCGGCTTCGCACGGGTATTAAACAAAAATTTCAGAAATTATACACACTAACACGGTTTCAGTTTTCATATGGATCCCGGAGCCATAATAGAAAAAGAGCTTGAACATATAGCACACGGTTTAATTATTGAATTTTTTATGCAGATCCTTAACTTTTTTGAAAATCAACACGGAAAATTAAGGATTCTAATGGTGAAAGAATTTTTCAACTCGGTCCAGTAGTTTCGGAGCCTATTCAATTCAAACAAACAAACAAACAAACATACAAACAATCAAATCTTTCCTCTTTATAATATTAGTATAGATAACAGAGCAGTACCTAAGAGCAGGCATACACTAGGAATGCACCCTACGGCTCTACCTACGCGCATAACGCGTCAGGCTAAATGTGATGTGGCATCAGTTTCAATTGTGAGAATCATTATGCAATAGTCGCCTTTTGCTTTCTACACCGTAAGTCTTCTGCTAATAATAATACGGTTTATTTTAGCTCTGTTTGTTTTCTTACTTTCATTAGAAATGTTATATCAAACGACTAAATATGTGTTTGAACTGTGGCTTTCCGAGACACACCTATTTCGGATACTCGTTGTTTTGCAGTTTTCGTTTCCAAGCTAATGATAAAGGCTGTCGGAAATAATGTGATTTCTTTACAATCACCCTTTTGGGAACTTGTGAGGAAACGGTTGATGCTTATGATGCTTATGGTCAACCTTATGGACAACTTCTGTGGCGCGGTGGGCGAAGGTCCGCCAGCGACGCAGGAGGTTGCGGGTTCGATTCCCGCCTCGGGACAAATATTTGTACAATTATTTGTTCAGTGTTCTGGTCGTTTTCTATGTATAATAAACAATATCTATACATGTAATCATATATTATTATGTATATCAGTTATCTAGTACCCATAACACAAGCTATGCTTAGCTTGGGGCTAGTTAATGCTGTGTGAATTGTCCAGCATTATTATTATGGTTATTACAATAAGTTGTATATTCACCTGTCCATCCACAAGAGCAGTCAGCGGGAGGAAGTCAAAGAGATCCGTGAAGTGCTTCCATACGGAGGCGTTCCCGTACTTGCGGAGACATTCGTCGTAGAAACCGTACACCTGGGTGATCTGACGGGACTCGTGGTTGCCTCGGAGGATGGTTATTCTCTCCCGGTATCTCACCTGTAATGGTTGACAGTTTTAACAAGTGGAAACGAAAATAGCCTGCAGTCTATTGAGATCAGCAGCATATGTATATGCCGACGAATGTTTAAGTTATTAAGGCGCCTGCACTGGCGAAATGGACGAATTTCCTTTAATCTACATAATACAAACGTAATAACAAAATTATTTGTTATTTTAGCAAGTTTTCACCATGCTCTGAAATTATTTGTACTAAAATTGTATTTTATCTAGATTCTTACCACAATTTCTTTTTAAAATACATACTTTACTGAAGTTAAATTAAACCATTTCGGATTTTTTCTAAGAAAACACGTTTTCTTGTGTACGTAGGTAAGTATTTTAAAAAAAGCTTGTGGCAGGAACCAAGTTTAATACGGTTCTAATACAAATAAATAGGAGATCATGGTGAAAATATGCTCAAATTACAAATTATTACAAATTACAATCATTTTGGTATTACGTTTGTATCGCAAATTAATCCGTCGCCGGAGCCGAAGGTTTTATTTAAACATTTTATAATTTATTTTATCTCAAAGAACCTCTGGTTACCATAAAAGAGACAAAGATTTCACCTTTGGATTGCCTAGCAAAATGGCTAGAGTACATTTTATTTATGTGACATCAAAAATGAAATCGCTTCGATAGCATAAATTGCTATCAAAGGCGATGAGACGGTACTACGTGCAGATTAGACTGAGCATAATGTGAAAAGAACTATGAACTATAATATTTCACATGGACTTCTAGCTATCTTAAATATCACGGGAATAAAAAGTACTTTGTCCCCACATTTCATTTGCAAGTTTCAATCAAATAGCTATAAAACCTGACATGTAAATTGTTCTATTGTAACGGGGACTCTCGACAACATTCAACAAGAGTTAGGTAACTTTTTATTATGTTAGGTATAACATCCAATCAGTGTAGTACTTATTTCTTGTTCAATATGTTTGTTCGGCCAATAATACTATATAAGCTTATGCGCAAACAAAACATCTAACAACACGACCAATAGAGGGTGCATTTTTAACAAGCTATCGATTTTAGGAAATCAATAAGATTCAGATTCAATAACTTTATTTTTTTAGGCTTACAAAATAAGCACTTAGACAAGTCAAATTTCATACAGATAATTATTATAAAATAAGAAATAATTCGTTATTGAGTTAAGCACGAGAATAAGATTTCCTCAAGGGTAAATTAGGCCCTTAGAAAAGAAGAAAGAAAATGGTATTATGTTTAATGCGTAAGTAATTTTCGCAAGAATTAGACTGAAAACAATAACACTAGCCAGCTAAGGCCTTATCTAAGCAATGCGAAAATATTTACTGCCCATTGTATTCTTTTCTAATAATCAGAATCATGAATTCATATAGATATCAGACACTATTTATGGTATTGTTATAAAAAGTAGATTGTGTATGTGACGTAATGATTAGGATGTTTTTGTATAAATTTCCTTTTCTTTTCAATTCGTGTTTATCTTTACGCAAATCCCGTCAATATTTAGTTAGGCTGACGCGAAAATAGCGTAATTTCCTGAATTCCAAGTCGAGTAAAATGAGCTATAACAAAAATACAGCTTGTGTCATAAGATGAGTTTGAAAGAAAGCATTTTACGCTTAGCTACTCAGCTGAAAAAAAATACGGTTGCTTTGGTTGCGGCCAGAGCAAACGTTAGCAAACGGAAGAGTAATGCAGCGGCATTACCTATGTCTTCCTTTTGCTTTTAAACAAACGAACAAAAACTCTTTTTTTATAACCTTCTGATAGCCCGTTTCCATTTAGTTCGGTGAAAGTACATCATGATAAGACAAAGTAAACACTAGACTATCAAGATAAAGCGATAAGATGATGTTTTGTATAGAGTCTGTTCTATACACAAAAACTCCTACAAAATGAAAACAGCTGAAACGCTATGTTGTTTCCGGTGGGAGGAAGTTATTGATCGAGGTTCATTCATCTCTTTAGTTGCGCGGTGAATTAAGGCGGTCGCGAAAAGGTCGTCGACCCGGTATCGTAGATTAATAACACCGATTAGTTAATTTGCAATATCGATTTCAGGTATCTTATCCGGACCTACCTATGTGCAATGATTTCAGCGAATAACTAAACAATGTTGCATTTACGTCATTGATGATTCGAAGCAATTTCTTTGATGAAAACTAGAATCGTAATACGTAGGTGACTTTCATCGATAGTTACCCCTTCAGACCAGTACCATCTCGTAGATGAAGAGTGTGATTGAAAATGACAGCCCCTCGCATACTGTCCCGCATCTTTGGTACCATATGATCGCGGGACAATGTCCCGTGCCTCGTATGTCTAAGTGCTTATTTTGTAAGCATAAAGAAATAAGAATTGAATAATCTGAATCTATGAATAGGCGGTTAATTTCAGTTCCACCCAATGTTCATCTTAGCGACTATAACGGAATTACTTTTGGTTCGTTCTTCGATCGTCATGTCACTACTTAAAGGAATGAAATAGTATCCGTATAACAATTATCAGCAGCCTAGCCTAGCCTGGATAAATCCACTCGTAAATACAAGCTGAACACATGGCTTCCCAATTATGAGTCACGTCGGTATTCAATCCGCTTGGCAGGTATTACTGATCGTCCTATTAGGGTATTTTACTCTACATATCAGAAAAAAAAAAACGAATTTTTTATGTGTATCACTTTTGTTTCTAGTACAGCTTTACTCAAGCATGAATCAAACACTGAGCATGGTACGGGCACAGTATACATATGTATACTGTGGTAAGGGCCTAAATCGAGATTATCAACGAACGCAATTCGATGATAATCTCGATTAGCCACAAAACGATCTTATACGGGGGACAAGGAGTTACTTTTGTAAGACCTGTGTACCTTGCGTTGGTGGTAAAAACAACTAACGTATGTTGATACAGGGTTCGTTTCGTGAATGTTGGTTTCATTGTGTTATATCTTTATTATTGTGTCTGATAGCAAATAAACCTCACTAAAATTCGAAAACGCGATCATTTTACTTTGAAACTGTTGATTGACTTTTGAATAGGTGCGCCGATTTTCATCACACGTTAGAAATCTTTAGAAATAGATACGATGTTAAATTAAAAATTGTAAAACTTAGATTAGTTTGTTTCTCATGCAACTCATTATAAGTGAACCAAGTGTTTGTATGAGAATAAAGTAAGTCTAAATTAGCCAATAACCAACCTTCCGAACAAAAACATCTAAAATCCACTTCGGGTTAGACATCGACCTTGACGGTAAAGGTGCGTTTAACGTATAAATATACGTTTACGAGCTACGATGCCGCATTCGACTATAGTAGCGAGCGACAGAGAGACACACATTTCAACTTAAAAACACACCTTTATCGTCAAAGGTCAATGTCATAAATGTATTTTCTATTGTTCTTACCTTAAGGGCAACTAGCAATGTGACAGTCTCAACACTGTAGTACCCACGGTCCACATAGTCTCCCATGAACAGGTAGTTGGTGTCAGGGGAGCGTCCTCCGATGCGGAACAACTCCATCAGGTCGTGGAACTGACCGTGGACATCGCCGCAGACCGTCACCGGGCATTTCACTTCTTGCACGTTAGACTCCTTGGTGAGGATCTCCTTTGCCTGAAAAGGAGGTTATATTTAAATCCTGCTATAGAAGACTGTCTTCAGCTTGTCGCATCCAGCATCTGCCAGCAGTCTTTCGCAGATCTTCATCCCACCTTACCGGAGGGCGTCCTACACTACGTTTAAGACAGGGCGCTATGGCCCTCATTAGGGGAGGCCTTTTTCCAGCAATGGGGCGTCCTACACTACGTTTAAAACAGGGCGATATGGCGCTCATTAGGGGAGGCCTATGTCCAGAAGTGGTCTAATGTGGGATGATGATGATAGAAGACTACTCTTTTGTGTTAGGATCTCCTTTGTTTGCAAAGAAGGTTCTATTCATGTCCTGTTATACGAGTAGTTGAATAATAATAAACTATGAATGGTTATTTTATAAGGTCTTTTCAAACCAATCAAATAATGATGCCATCTATGGCGCTCATTAGGGGAGGCCTATGTCCAGCAGTGGACTATTATAGGCTGGTGGTGTTGTTGTTGAAACCAATCAAATTAATCAAATTTGGGAAAGGTTTCAATAAAGTCAGGGCCCACGCTTCGACGAACGGAATAGGCACTACCTAAATCAGGTACATTCGAACATAATTCTGGTTTGAATTTTGTTGGACCACTGAACTTGGTGATGAAACAAAATAAGATACTGCCTTAGTCGTATCGTTAGGTAGGTAGATCCTAGTGCTAGCATCAAGTGCGTACCTACATACATGCATATTATACCTACCAGCATAATCTCTTTAAATATTTGTGAAAATGTCAGCCTCGGCAACATCTCAGTTGTGCTAGTAAATTTTATCACCAGTATGTTTTAGAAAATTGACTGTTTTTTTTTTCATTATTAGTCCATAATTATTTACTTTATCTAAACGCCAAATTTTACGCTACAATATAGAATACAACTACTTGTTTTGTATGATTTTGATTACTTTAGATGGCATCGTAGTGTTTTGTAAATTAAATAATAGTATAAAACAAAGTCGCTTGCCACTGTCTGTCTGTAAATCCCTATATAGTAGTATGCTTAGATCTTTAAAACTACGCAACGGATTTTGATTTTGGTTTGTTTTAATGGATAGAGTGGTTTTCGTATCAGCATTGGAACCGTGCGAAGCCGGAGCGGATCGCTAGTACTAAATAAAATAAAATTATTTTGTTCCTTCCCGGACACGTTACGTATGATTTCTGTAATGTTGTATTCAACATCATCATCACATATCAGTAAAAAAAAAAAGGGGTCCACAGATTAAATTTAACCAACGCTTGTTAAAAATGCTTTAGGTATAAGTATAGGTATAGGTATCTTCATTAGACAACTGAGATTAATAAGGACAGAAGAAGAAGTCGATGAGTAATATTAAACTCAGGAGACCTAGATTACAAGATAGCTGCGATGATTCGTTCCGATTCCGAAAGAGCCAGAACATGAGGTTTTGTTACAATACATACCATTATGTATTCTACATAAAGCTTGCAAACATTCGAAAATAATATTCGAGTATTCGATTTTATTTCTGGCACTATTCGAATTATTTGAAAAAAAAGCCAAAAAGCTAAGTTGTTACAGTAATTTGTAATCTTTCGAGACCAAAGTAAAGGACGTAGTTCTAGTCTCTACTAGGCATAAATAGACGTGGTCTATCGCGTATTTTGAGATTACCACATGCGCAATATAATCCCTTTAGTATCTATATTTTCTGAAGTAACCAAAACAAAGACATTAGCATTGCACATTCAAGTCATCATTAGCACCGCAAGTACTATATTACTCCAAAATAAGTGGAACGAAACAATGCCCTACTTCCCTTGATATCGAGTTACGATCTAAATCCAATCTGAATTATCATGTTACTGAGTAAATATCTCCAGAGTTACTGAACACGCTCGAGTAAGAGGTCACGGTATGCGCTTCTTTATTTTAAGGTCAAATGATAGTAGCGACCTCGAGACGGAAAGTGCGCTGAATGGAAATTGATAATGTTTGAGTATCCTGACCATCAAAGATCGACTCTTCATTAGAAAGGTATCCCGGGGCCGTATGAACGATGGATATTGATGGATTACAAAATAGTGAAACCTCGAGTTACTTGAATTAGTTCAAACTTCAAATCATGAACCAAATATTGTTGAGTTTTCTAGGATGATGGGAGAGAAGGAATAGAGTTAGAGTGAGAGGAATCATTTAATTGTTTGTTTGGATAGAATATGCTCCAAAACGAATGGACCGTTACGAAAAGTTATTTCACGTTTAGAATCCTACACTATCCCTGACACTGATGACCATAGGCTGTAGAATATTTTCAAAGAGGGATATAGGGATCCGCATGAAAACTATTTTAATATAATAATTTTTAAATTACCGCCAGTACGTATCAACATTGTAAACTTTAGATATGTAGGTATATATATTAGTATGGGCGCTTTGTTTACAAACATTGTACATCCATTTTGGCTGGAATATAGTTTCTGTCGGCGGTTTCGGACGCGTTGTGTCTACTGAAACGTTTTAGGTTATTTATTTCTCGTGGGAAATGATTCATGGCATAAAAAGTAGCTCAGTTATGCCAAGTCCAGGCTCAAATGGACAAAAGAGATTGCATCTAGAGATATTGCGTACATTATTGAAGTTAAAAGAATTAATTTCAAACCATTTACGCATTCGATGACAAACCGACGTTATTTTTTCTATTCTACCCTAGGCTATGAGGGTAGTAGTTATGTCGAACTAACAAAGACACATCCCTAATTTTCTTTTCCTATAATCCGAATTTTGGCATTTATATTAGTTTTAATTGCTCGAGTGTTTGCTACGGGGGTTAAGGGTAAATTGAGCAGCTTAACCCGACCCTTTTCGTGACAATCAGCCGTTTATATGTGTAGTAATCATTTTAAACGCGATTTTACAAACGAGACAGTTAAGCTACGCTTTCATAACCTCTGCAAAGTAACGTTATTTTAGCAGGTATTATATTGTGTCTAAGGTTGAGATGTTTCTCAATTTTACAACCAGCGAAAACAAAACGAGGTTATCAGTATTTGTTACTTTATCTTCGCAGATTGTGGTCCGATTTTGATGATTATTTCGCTTTTGTATAGCTTCGCACGCGCTGATGCAGTAGTGTATGCCTGTCTCCAGGATACCATTTACCTCTCTGCAAAATCTCATAAAGATCAGTTCAGCCGCTGAGGCGTGTACTTTCGAATTTACAACAGCTTACACAAACGCGTAAATTTCTACCCTCTGTTATTTATGATGGTAGAATTATTCTTTTCGAATTTCAGCTCTTTTGAATGTTTTTTTAAATAATTACCTACGCTAATTTTATGTTAAAAATTAATGTTTTCTTGTCATTTTAGTCATAATAAAGTAAATAGGTACTCATATTAAAGCTTAGTCGCTAGCTAAATAGAAACTATAAATAAATAATCTCATTATAAGTGAACTGGTTAAGTTTTTAATGAGAATAAGTTCTTTAAACCGATTTTATAATATTATTATTATACTAGCGGTCCACCGCGCCTCCTTATGTATACTTGCATATAACAAAAACTTTAAAAATTTAAAATTTACTCCTGTGTATGCTTTGGGTTATCTGAATGAAAACTCCAATAATGGAGTTTTCAGTTGTTTTTAGTTGTTTCGGATCCTATTCAATCCAAACAAACAAATTATTCCCCTTTATAATATTAGTATATAGGTACAATATCGCTGAGTACGGAAAACTATTTTAATAGTATCATATTATTTGGCTAAAATTAAGATAGTAAAAGATTGTACAATCAACAAACTTAATTAAAGCAAACTAGTGTAATTACAAGACTCAACCTGCCAGGGTTGTCAGCTACTGATGAAGGCATCTGTACATGCTAATGCATGTACAGCCTCATTTTAAACATGCAGGTGTTATTGCTGAACTAAATATTTTGTTTACTTTATCCTTAGTTTCTTTTCCAGTCCTTTTACACCTCCTACTTTTGTAGGGTTTCATAACATAGGTAGGTAATTTGGCCATTTAGAAAGAATGGTCAAGAATGAATGGTCAAATGGAGGCCTTTATCCGGAAGGCATATAATCGGATGTCTAAGAAGACTTCATTTAAGTTTATTTTAAATTGCATATAATACATATACTTAGTCATAGTTGTAGAAAACAGACTACTCAGATTTTTAGCAATTTATAACAAACCTAACATGCAATGGAAGATAAAAATAAAAAAAATATAGTTGTCATGTTATGAGCAGGATACTGACAGTGTGATATTCTGAGTAACTATGTCTGAATTGATTTATAGGATTACAACATCCATCTACAAACAATGATTGCAACAGTCTGAATAAGAGGTTTATATTATTACTACAAACTACTGTGTTATTTTTGAGGACATCGGATGGGTGATTATTTAAGAAATTCATGAAATCATTGATCAGTTGCATACAGTATGTGTAAAATTATGATTATCATGTTCATATTAGTACACATTTTGCACTTCAGAAGATAATGGAAAATCAGTCCATGAGCTCATATAATTGGTACATCCTTTTAAGATAATTGTCACCCAGCAAACTGAATAGGATGTATGAAAATGTGTTTACTACAGTGTGTTGATTCATAGGGCATGTGTAATGTAAACAAACAATTTGAGAGATCAAAGTGACTGAATAGGTTTAATTTTAGGATAACTTTAGAAGTGATCAGCTTAATTGTCCAAGCTTGTTCATGTTATCAGTTTCTAGTTTCATTTCATCTAATTGGATTTTAACAACACCATTTTGTGAGTAATTAAAAATCCGTAAAGCAGGCTTAGGGATGAGAGGGAATATGTTAAATCTACCAGAAATCAAGTAATGTGAGATGTTACAACTATTAGAGGTGTTTTGATGGATATCAAAAAAATCAATAACAACATCATTCATTTTGTTGTTTGGACTGCTTGATCTACTCAAAACAAGTTCAGTTTCCTGAACACCTAACTTGCTAATTGATTAGCGTGATTGCCGTGCTATAAATATCCAACCACAAACTAAGAAAATATCGGCTATGGATAGGATAATGTCGGCTGGGTGTGGTAAACCGTACAACAGTCCTAGCAAACAAATAGCAACAGCACCGTTGCCATTCGCTGCACAAGGTTTGTAGATGATGATACTTCTGAAAACCTAACCGATGCGAAGTCGCGTTCTTGTCGGGTAGGTACCAACATGAATCATACAACTATAGCTACCATCCACACAGGAAATGTTAACCGAACTACCAAAATGGACCCCCCAAATACTAAAGCTAGAAAGCAAAACTAAATACAAGAGTACATTACCTTGTCGCATAACGTTTTTACTTGATTTTCTGTCAATTGCTTGCATTCGTTTAGTTGTTCTATCCATTGATCCAGTTCTTTTAGCGATGCTTTATCCTCCATACTTTGTGTCTGTAGAATAACGTACAAGACGTTAGCTGGGTATTTGATTGTTTTTATGTTCTAAACGTACACAGAACCATGCGAATTATCTATTTTACACTGTGCCCAGAAAAGTGACTACGGCGAACACTTTACAAAATGGCGTGTGCGTGACGTCAATTTTCAAGAAAAGGAATCCCCCAAGCGGATCCAAGTGGAACTAAACTCATGATGCCAGTTTAAGATGCGTTCATAAAAATGTAATTATGGGATTCGAACTATATTTTTTTATGAATTAGCGACGTTCACATCATCACCAGCCTATAATAGTCCGAATAATCCGTGCTGGACATAGGCCTCCCCCAATGAGCGCCATAGATGGCATTATCATTTGGGGGTTATTGCCCATAATCCCCACGCTGGGCATGCGGGTTGGAGATCGCAGTTCGGTAGAGTTGTTCTGCAGAGGGCGCTGCTGCCCGCCCCTCGCTGTGTTTCCCTCGCTGTGTTTGTAGTCGCCTCTTACGACACCCACGGGAAGAGTTGGGGTGGTGAAATTCTAGGCCGGCACCACAGCCTAGCGACGTTCATGTAGTTACTAAAAGTTCAGGCATAGTATTGATTATTTTATGAAAAAATCACTGCTCTCACGGCCGATTTTGGTGCAGGATCTGTGTCAGCTCAAAACTTGATTTGGTTTTTGAAAATGCTTTCAAAATATCGGACAAGCTTACTTTTATAGAACCTGATGGAACTACTTTTGCTTTAGCCATTGTTTGTGGAAAGTCGTTTACAAAATCCATAAATAAACTTATAATTCAAAACGTTTTTAAATACAAAAATTGTTTGTACTTCTCTGCACGATATAATAATTTTTTGTAAAAAACAGAGAAAGAATCATGAAAGCATGCATGAAAGAAATATAATTGTTTGACACTGGTTTGACACATTCATTATTGGTTTTATTCTCTTTGGACCTTTGGACACATTTAGCTTAGAATCTCAAAGCTTAGAATGTATATACATCTATCAGTGAGCAAAGCCTACTTTGGAAGAACTATTCGGAAGTTTTTTCCCTTTTTCAGGATATAATTATGTATGTAGGTACCTATGGCAGGGACGAGAGAAATTCCCTCGTCCATGACTCCGATATTCACAAACAAAACACTATTATTTAACAGAACCATATTACAAATAATATTTTCTATTGAGTTAATAGAAGACTGTTCCAAAACATTGACCAGAGCTGGCCGCAAAATCATCAAACGTATGTACCTTTACTCAATCTACAGGGGGCCCCGTTCTCACTATGCCCATGATCCTTTTCTGTGTGTGTTTCAACTTCAGCGAATTTATCACGTTTTGGGGAAATGTCAATGTCAAGTTGATATATGTCATTTCGTTATCGTTTGACACTTCGCCCCCGGAAGCAAAAAATCCAATCAATCGACCATTTTCTTTCTTTTCAAGTTTGGTTCGCGTCGAGGTTACGTGCGTGAGCTCATATCATAGTCTTCCGTAGCCATGACTGAAACACTGAAACTCCGTGGCACCCTCTGCGGCCACAATGGCTGGGTTACGCAAATTGCGACAAACCCTAAATACCCCGACATGATTTTGTCTTCTTCCCGAGGTAAGGTTATAGCTAACCTATGTCTAATTTAAATCCACGTTCATCCGGTACTCCATTGCTGTAAAACCTCATCTTCAATTATCTAAGTAACTATACTATTGGTACTTTCCTATTGCACGTATTATTTCTATATTATTTACTTCAATGATGACACAATTCACTTTGCCACGCGAGTCCTGAGCGGCAAGCGGATATGGGGCTGATGACTATGACGCCATTTCTGTAACTCCATTCGTAATTTCCATGTATAAATCAAGATCCTATCTTTCAGACAAAACTCTTATCGTGTGGAAGTTGACCAGAGACGAATCTAACTACGGTGTACCACAGAAGCGTCTGTACGGTCACTCCCATTTCATATCGGACGTGGTTCTGTCAAGCGACGGTAACTACGCTCTCTCCGGTTCTTGGGATAAGACCCTACGTCTGTGGGATCTTGCCGCCGGAAAAACCACTCGCCGTTTCGAAGACCATACTAAGGTGTGACAGAATTTCAATTTGTTAGGGTTAAGTGCCCAAGTGTTAGTATAAGCGCCTATACGAGGCAGAAGACAGTGTTTTGCGCCTTTTCGAGGCAGAAGAAAGTGAATGGCTTCAATGAGGATTGCTCTGTAGCATCCTTGGGTATGTAGTCCCTAGAATTAACTCACACATTCCAATCCCAATGCACAATCTATTTAAAAAGTTAAAACTTTTCTGTAGATAATATTGCATGACATGCTATATAGATTATTTATGTTTGTTGCATACTAATCCGTGGTTTTATGTATACAGGATGTCCTCTCAGTGGCTTTCTCAGTTGACAACCGTCAGATTGTGTCTGGCTCCCGAGACAAGACCATCAAGTTGTGGAACACACTTGCTGAGTGCAAATACACCATCCAGGATGATGGACATAGCGACTGGGTGTCATGCGTGCGATTCTCACCCAACCATGCCAACCCCATCATTGTCTCTGCTGGATGGGACCGCACAGTCAAGGTAAAGTACTGCTGTTGCACTGCAGAATTTCATAACAATTTTATATCTCCCTAGCAACTGATGGACCTATTTAGATTTTTATAATACAGCTTTTTTTCTTCTTTAGGTCTGGCATCTGACAAACTGCAAGTTGAAGATCAACCACCTTGGTCACTCTGGCTACCTGAACACAGTCACAGTTTCTCCTGATGGCTCACTATGTGCATCTGGCGGCAAGGACATGAAGGCCATGCTTTGGGACTTGAATGATGGAAAGCATCTTCACACTCTGGACCACAATGATATCATCACTGCCCTGTGCTTCTCACCCAACAGATATTGGCTCTGTGCTGCATATGGACCTTCCATCAAGATTTGGGTATGTACTGTTTTAGCATGATTCTATATACCTAACTTGATTGAGGTAATTCAAATTATGTAGCTTATCTATCAGCCATAGGCTGCTTGTCTATTAGCAAATAAATAATGTATTTCTTTTTTGTGCAGGATCTGGAAAGCAAGGAGATGGTTGAAGAGCTGAAGCCTGATATAATCAACCAGACCCAAACCTCCTCCAAGTCAGACCCACCTCAGTGCCTATCACTCGCCTGGTCAACAGATGGACAGACACTCTTTGCTGGCTACTCCGACAATATCATTAGGGTTTGGCAGGTCTCTGTATCTGCCCGATAAGTGCAACAAGAAATGGTTTCATTTATTTTTCTTCTGCATTTTATATTCATATTGAGGATAAAAATAAATGGAATTGTATGAAGATTTAAATTAGCATTTTTATTAAGTCTGATCTCCTTGTAAGATAAAGATAAGTTCATACAGCTGACATGCTGTGTTTATTGTACATAAATTATGTATTCTATTTTTAAATAAACTAGTTTAATTCATGAACTGCTTTTCTTATCTGCAATACAATATACACACCATACATCATATCAATATGAGATTAACATGCTAGATAGGTAAGGTATTATAAATCTATAGCAAACAGATGTAGGTATAATGAATAGCAATAACTACCATAGCCCAATGCAATGTTGTTGTGTGCGTTCGCCCAGCAAAAAGTATCGTCTTTTCAAGAATCGAATGATGCAGATAATTTGTGCCCTATGTCGTGTAAATGTGCCCAAAATTTTAAATTTGTGCCCCCAAGGGCTGCAGAGTTATTTAGGAAAATCTGATTTTGCTGCACGAACGTTCGCCCAGCAAAACTTTTTTTAAAAAAAGGGTATAGCTGTATTTTAAATATGCAAAAAGATAGCTTATATACTAGTCTAAATGTGCCGTTAAAGCAAAATTTGTGCCTCTAAAGGTTTTAGAGATATTTAGTTTTTTGCTGGGCGAACGTTTTGGTGATTTCTATATCTCGGAAACGGCTGAACGCACAGTCATAATTTTTTGTTCCTACAGATACGGTAAATTTGTGCCATTTGTGCCGTAATTTTCATTAACATGAGTAGCATGGTTCAGGAGCTATTATTGTTTTTCCTAGAAAACGGAAAAATGCTCTGGCTCTCGAATGAACAAGACCAAGGACTTCGCGTTAGTGCCGACTGGTACCCATTATATATTCACACGATCCTGTAAAGTTTCACCGGCCTACTACTTATAATAGACGAGTTATTAACGATTTTGTCTTTTTTTTGAGGTTATTTTGAGTGAAATTACTTAGGATACGAAAACACTAGTTTCCTGTGAGCTGGCTTATTACATGCTTCTACAATAATTAGAGCCCTATTTTAAGAATACGTATGCAAAAAAACATCTTTGTATACCCAATACTTTAGACAATAATGGTAAAATACCATTCGAAGTATTTTTGGTAGATAACCAGACCAAATTCGAATGAACATTAAAAAAAAAAGCGGCCGTACGATACTACAAGCTATCCTTCCTTACTTGGTGGCGTTGTAATGAAATTTAAGTAGTACAGATGCGTACAGAATTGTTAAGTAGAAAATAATATTTATGTCACGAAAAATATTATACATGAAATAAAATGTGAATTATTTTGTTTTTAATAATCTTACTATTATAATAAATGGGAAAGTCTGTGTGAATGTTCGTTATAAGTACCTAGGTAATCTTTGTGACTACTTAAGTGATTTAAATGAAATTTCGTAGGTAGGTAGGTAGATAGTTTAGGACCTAGAGTAGGATTAAATAGGCTAAAATTTGGAAATTTTAACCTCTGAGGGGGTTAAATATGGTGGTAAGGGTTGTATGGAAAATAATTTTTCCTTGATTCGATTCACTCAAAACTCGGTATAAATGAACTATGGACTGAATAATTAAACATGTAGGTATTTTTACACAACCTCTAGGGGGTGTGCAATAAATTTCTGAAATTTATACGAAAAAAACTGGTTCGCGGGCAAAGCTGCGGGGTGCATCTAGTACACTATAATTTGTAATGTAGGTATTATTAAAAATAAATTGTCCGGAGACAACGGCACATCAGTGACCTGTTGAGATAATAATGAATGAATGATTTAACACCAAATACCTATAGGTACAACTTGACATCTGATCTAGCTTGATGTGCCGTTGACAGTATAGGTATAAAACACCCCGGGTCCGACGGGGCAGAGATGAGAACTAAACAAACAAACAATAAAATAAACCATTGTGAACCAAAACTTGTCGTTCATTGGTCAATGTGGCACGCGGTGCTTCCGTGCGTTGAGCTTCCTTCACCAGCACCCTTAATCCACGAACATAGAGTGTAAATTACAATAACCCGAGAGGCAGACTCAAAAACTAATTACTTATGGGTGCGTGCAATAAGGGTGTGTGTGTGTGTGTGCATTCGAAGAGCACACACAACGGTCGTCGGTCACTCCGAGTTGAATATTGTATTTACTTATCAATTTGTAGAGCGTGTTGGCAAATACTTACCTACCATTATAATATTGGTACCTATCAAAAGGTTGGCTCGTTAGGATTTAGCAAACAAACAAACCAGCCTACTAATTATTTATTCGCAAAAGAGCCGTGGATTATTTTGTTAAATAACAGAGGATGCTCTTTAGGATTATCAGATAAAAAACATATGTAGGTACAGGTATGCCTACGTATAGGTACTTATTAAGTAGGTACCTACTTAATTATTTATTGAAAAGAGCATTTTCATCATAATATATTTATCATTTTTCATCATTCATCATCATATTATACTTAAAAATCAAACGAGCGCAAAAGTATATTTTTTTAAATGACAATTCCACTTTTGTACGCAACGTTCTATAAACACTAAATATTATCATGACGATTTAAGAAGGATAGCTTGTAGTATCGAACGGCCGCTTTTTAATGTTCATTCGAATTTGGTCTGGTTATCTACCAAAAATACTTCGAATGGTATATTATTACCATTATTGTCAAAAGTATTGGGTATACAAAGATGATTTTTTGCATACGTATTCTTAAAATAGGGCTCTAATTATTGTAGAAGCATGTAATAAGCCAGCTCACAGGAAACAAGTGTTTTCGTATCCTAAGTAATTTCACTCAAAATAACCTCAAAAAAAAGACAAAATCGTTAATAACTCGTCTATTATAAGTAGTAGGCCGGTGAAACTTTACAGGATCGTGTGAATATATAACGTGAAGTCGATGGTCTTGTTCATTCGAGAGCCAGAGCATTTTTCCGTTTTCTAGGAAAAACAATAATAGCTCCTGAACCATGCTACTCATGTTAATGAAAATTACGGCACAAATGGCACAAATTTACCGTATCTGTAGGAACAAAAAATTATGACTGTGCGTTCAGCCGTTTCCGAGATATAGAAATCACCAAAACGTTCGCCCAGCAAAAAACTAAATATCTCTAAAACCTTTAGAGGCACAAATTTTGCTTTAACGGCACATTTAGACTAGTATTTAAGCTATCTTTTTGCATATTTAAAATACAGCTATACCCTTTTTTTAAAAAAAGTTTTGCTGGGCGAACGTTCGTGCAGCAAAATCAGATTTTCCTAAATAACTCTGCAGCCCTTGGGGGCACAAATTTAAAATTTTGGGCACATTTACACGACATAGGGCACAAATTATCTGCATCATTCGATTCTTGAAAAGACGATACTTTTTGCTGGGCGAACGCACACATGTTGTTTGTAAATAGACACTATCAACTAAAATTTGGAAGACACTGAAACAGAAAATTTAAGTTTTAGGTATGTAGGTACCTACATATAGTTTTTGATTATTTAAAAAGGTACCTATCTAGTTTTTATTACCTATTATGTCATACATTCTACATACAGCAAAGTACTAGGTATATAGGTATTCTGTGATAGTTTGGCAAATTTATTATCAAAATACATAGTGTATACTTAATACTGTGTGGATTGTCCAGCATTATTATTATTACTAGGTTACCAATTAAAAATCGAAATCAATTAATGTCAATTATCAGTATAAATAATATAATAATAAAAGATACCACACAAATAAATATCATGACTGATTGATTAGTATAAAGAAACAACCCCATAGAACCTGTCAAGTAGTAGTACAATCTTATACCTATTTTTATTCCATAAACCCAATAGAATCCAGCACCATATAATTGACTTCTAGAATATCATCATGATAGAATAGGCCAACCTTGCTCATTCAACAGATGACCATCCAATAACTGACTTGGGCCATCACCAACTGTACTATGAATAACATATTTTATCTGATCATTTGGCTGTGGTTCACACAGGGATGCAAGAACATCAGGACTTAGACCCTTTCCAGATATACTATGGCCTCTGAAGAAGTTATCATTTGAACTGGGGTAGGCATATTTAATAAGAGATGCCACTTTAGACACTTCCTCTTCAAGTAGATAAAGACAGGCATTCGTTCCAGCATCATAAGTGTAGGCAACTTTGAGCTTACCACAGAACTGGTTGTAATTATGTATCAGTTGTACTATACTATGAGAAATATCATTCATGTACACAAATGGAGGATAGGAATCCAGACATACAGCATGGATTTGATTGCTCTCTTTCATTGTTATTTCAGCAAAAGTTTGGAAGTCTCGAGCAATGATGGCTTTGCAAATCTGTTCAGTTCTTTTTGGTACACAGTGTTGAATTCTATGTTTCAACAACTCTGAAGTTTGTGCTGTGATTCTCATTCCATCAGTTGAACTAATCTTCTTTTTAGTGTCCCCTACAACTAAAATTAGAGCTCTCATTTCCGGCCATGATGGTGATATTTGAACGGCGATGGAGTCTGTACCCTTTGGGTCGGTACCGGCGCACCACCTTACAAAACCTCCGTAAACACTTCTGCAAGCACTGCCTGAACCCAGTCTTGCTAAGGCACTAACGTCACTTTTCACGTTATACAGCTTAGCGAGAGCCACGACGAGGCAAGCGTAGCCCGCCGCTGAGGACGCGAGTCCTGCTGCCGTTGGAAAGTTATTTTCGGAGCAAACATGCACTTTCCACAAGAGAAAGTTTTCGTCAACAGTTTTTTCGAGGAGGGCTCTGGCCTTGACACCCTGCAGGCAATTTTGTAGCCGCTTATTAGAAAAAGATTCCTTTCGACCATTCAGCCAGATTTCATCTTCTTGGAACTCTGGGCGAGCGCAAACCGAAGTCTTCGCACACATAACACTTGTATCCAAAGTAGCACTAACAGAATCGTTCAGAGGTAAAATTAGGTCTTCGTCACGTTTGCCCCAATATTTTATAACAGCTATATTCACTGGAGCAATAACTGTAATTATGCTACTCATATTTTCTGTGTAATTCTTGATTTTATTTAGTTAGTGGCAAAAGACGTTCAAAGCTGCCCGCGTCAATCAGGTCAACAAACGGATTCGCTTTTCGCTTTTGAATGAAATTGTGACGACCAGGGTTGCCAGTTGCCAGATAAGAGCAAACTCAATTCGCCTAATTTGGCCTACCGAGTAGCCTAATCGCCTTACATATTTTTTTGTACAAAATAGCGTAATTCGCCTAAGATTTTGAGCTTGGAGCCTATTTTTAGCCAGAATAAAGAAGACTTTCATAGTCATGATGATGATGATGAAAAAAAATTACACACAGCACAAAATGACATTGTTACCATAGGGTTGGATTGGAAGTAACTTATTTAGTCCCGAGACAGGGTTTGGGAAGCAATAGTTCGTGGGACTAAATAAATTACTTTCACCCGAGGTAAACACTGTGCTTTTCTTGACAAATACAAGGAAGTATAAATAAAAAAGAAATGAGTTAATAAAATTTTACATAAACTAACAACTTAGGTGAGGTTTTAAAGATTTTCCTCTACTGCTTTAGGTACCCTCTTCCCTTTTGACATCAAGCGTTAAATCCTCATATCTGAATCAGATGAGTCCATGTTATTTAAACAAAACTCTACGACACGAGAAAACTAATAAAGATCGAATTTCCGCTTTTTTTTTAGCATCAGCCATTATATCACATTCAGTCATTATCTTGGTTCAATAGAAATGTGATAGCCGTCATTTGAAAACAATTTCCCCTAGAATTGAATAGTATCCCTTTCAACCCGCTCCTCATGCAACTGCAGACCTAGATTCAGAGTAAGAGTAATGAAAAATGTTTTTTATTGATTTAAATGTCATCGTGTAATGAAATAATGACATCATGCAGAAGTTCCCATAGAGCAACGCGGGCCCCCGGCCGGCGGACCGGAGTGCTTTAAGAGAAGTTCAATTTTAGCGGGAGAATCTTCATTCCTTGAAGTGGTGGCGGAAGTAAATGATCATCAGGCTGCATCAATCAGTCTGCTTTGATATAACATTTCTGAGTTGTGTATTTTAATCATTTTTTCCACCGGGCAAATGTATTGCAGCATTTGCAGCATGTTTTTCGCATACTAAAATAAATTTTTAAGTAAATAAATCACCCTAAATCACCCTTACTTTTTTTTTCTAGGTAGCTTTTAGCTAGGTACTGGTAGCCGATTGGATTTTTTTAGAATTCACATTATAACTTTCTTACTCTCTTCAACAACTTTATTTTTTTAGGCTAACAAAATAAGCACTTAGACAAGTAAAATTTTAAACTTTAATAACAAATAAAATTACAATGATCTAACTAAATAAAAACTAGTATTTAATTTGATTGAGCTAACTGCAGACTGTTGCGAACAAACTACAGGTAGCTCAACTGATCCATATCAATACCAGTTGGAAGTGTACCCAAGATGCTGGCTGCATTGCCACGTTGTATGGCAATGCTGATGCGCTGCGCCAGATATTGACCAGCTCTCGGGTCACACGTCGCTTCGACCAGACGCTCAGATAATTTTTTGAAGACCCGGAGAGCCTCGATACCCCACGGACCTAGGGTCTCAAATCCAAGTGGAACAAATTTGTAGGCTCTGTCGAGACCTGCATATTTGCGACTCTTACTTAAGATCCTCGGCCAAATCTGCCGCCGCACCAGCCCTCACGGATGTCCTTGGAAGATGGGAGGGCGCAAGTGTGTCGACGCAAGTAGCGTCCCACACAATGGGCCTCCCCAACTCCCATGGGACAAGTGTCATACCGTCGGGTCTCTTACCATCGTCACGCAACAGACCATTCGGTTCGAGAATAGCTGGTACGTTAGCAGTGACAAAGGCCCGCCGGATGATGTCGTTAAGGCTGGCATGGCGAGACATCCGACCGGCAGCCCTAGAACACGATAATCCGTGATGACCAAGCTGTTCGACAGCAGTACCTACCGCACTGGCATTGATGAGGCGCGCAACACCTTGCACCCAACCGAAGAGATGATGCAATACGGAAAGTTACGGAATCCAATAAAGTGCCAGTGTTATATGAAGGAAGTGCTTGCCACCAATGTCCTGACTCCCATTTAGAAACGGCCAGGAGACGGGCACGATCTGCTGAGCTGGAGCATGTTTGTAACAAACAATTCCGTGTCAACTCACACAGAGGCCCGTCCCATTGCGCCGTTGGGATAAAAGAGATTTTGGGAGAGCAGCATCGGGGCAAGCACTATGCTAAGCCGTTCGAGCTTCGTCTAAAAATGAAATTAATCGATATTCAAAACCGATGTTATTATTATTATTCTTTATTAGGTTGCTTAGGCCTTCCAAGAGCTCGCTGTGTTTCCACAGTTGACAACATCTCAAAGAATAAGTTTTAGGAACAAAAAGGCAAAATCGAATTATCGTGAAAGCCAGGCTAGTTCGGACTAGGCTATTAATTTAGTAGAGTACCGAGTAATTTAGTGGCTAAATGTGTGTGAACCACAAAAATTTAGTCGAGTAGTTTAGTGAACGATTAAGTCGAGTCGATCCATTTTACTCTATTTTTATCGGGCGAGTAGCGCCTCTCACCACGCGTCCGTGCTTACTGGTTCACCGGCGAAACAAGTCCGAACCTGTTGATTAGTCGAGTTCATTAGTAGACTTCTCAAAATTCTATCTTTACGCTGAATTTGAGAGTGTATGTATTTTCGTTAACAGAAAATTCACACAACTTTCGGACATTCTCAAACTATCGAAGTATTCTTTAGGATCTTCCAATGCTAATTCCTTCAGAAGACAATTAGTAGCTCCTAGTGTATCTCTTCTATTGATCCATTTTCGTACCCATAACTTCTTTTTCTTAATCAAACAAATTTCCTCATCCACCTCTTCTAAAATAGCCGATTAGTTTAATCAGATTATTCACTCTATTGCGTTTGCAGCCCGTTCATTTTGCGAAACACCACTTACTTGTGTACTATACTGGACCGTAATGCGAACGATTTCAGTGCAGTAGCGAGTAGTTTAGCCACTAAATTACACGTTACTTTACTAAATTACTAAAGTAGTCCGAACTAGGCTTTATTTTAACAGTTAAGTGTGAATAGGATGATGATTGTCTCTTCACTCATTTTTTTGTCCACTTGTGGAAGAAGTGAAAAATAAACGGGGCAGCCCAATATAGAGTAAGAAAAACTTCTGAAATTATCCAAAAAGATTCGCATCGCTCGCGGTGCGGTGGTGGCGGCGGGGCGGCATCGGCAGCGTGGCTGAGAGCGCGGCGCGGAAGCGGCATTATTTACCATTTGCATTGCAGTGACGTGACCACAGATATATATTATATATCTGATATATATTATATATCTGTGGACGTGACCGTGTAGGTAAAAGGAGGTAGAACGAGGGTAGAACTCAGAAAGGTAGAAGGACGTGACTTGGACGTGACCTCTGAAAAACGATCATATGGAATTGTTGTATATAATTGTCGAATTTGACACGGAAGCAATATTGGACTACCAGTCTCTTTCTCACAACAGTGGTTTAACGTTAGGAAAAATCAATACACACTCTTTTTATCAGCGCCCTCTTCCTGGTTTCATTGTCACGGATGCCCATTCCATTCAACGGGTTTGTTTACATGTCAGGAGAAGTCATTGTGAGATTTTTATGTTTTGCCCGTGTTTTCGACTTATTTATTGAGCAAAACTGTAATATAAATTGAAAATCATATAGAAGAGGTACCATGAAGTGTTCTGTAGCAGGCTGAGGCCTATGCCAAAGCAAAAACAGGCCGAATCTAACCTTACACCGGTAAGTGGCTAACATTTCGTTAAATTGGTGTCTATTGTACATTGTATTGTGATATAAAGTGTGTAAAAACCTATTATTTTGAATCATCTTTATTGTGAGCTGTAGAAACCCGCAATATTCTCAATATTTCATTCACATCGCAGACATAAAAACCGGTGCTAGTGTTGAACATCATCGAACATCGAACGTTATCGATAAATTAGGTAACATCAGTATGGGTAGGTACCTAAGTGTAACTATTGGGCAAGTGTGGACTTTTTTTATTACGAAAACCATTTGAAAACTAAAAATCTAAAAATTATTTTGAATCCAAAACATTTTTGGATTCAAAATAAACTTTGACAAAAAATGACACACTGCCCCGTGTTGACCTTAGAGGTGCAATCCATCTTAACGGACTTGAACCTCTCCACACAAGACCACCGGACACAAAACCACTGATGATGTGTTGACCTTTATAAGTTACGTATTTTTTCTTGTTTTAGTTTACCAAGAAACGAAAGCCGGCGGAGGGAATCGTAAGAAAATATTGGCTTAGAAAATATCCGGCCAGGAACTCAAGACATTCATGTGTGCACATTGCACTTTGAAGAGAGTGCATTCAAATCAGAAAAGCCTCCAAAACGTCAGGCTATAACAAAATACAAAATATACGCGATCAATTCAGTTAAAACAGTGTTTTATTACATATCCTGCTCCTGCTTCACCTCCAGTAAACTCTCGGATCCAGCTCCAATTCCGAAAATGAGGGTTTCCTTCGATTTCTCCGGGATCCCACCATCAGATCCTGACTTGGTTCCAATGGGACCACCTCAGAAATGCGCTCTTCATAACATGGTATAAAACAAAGTCGCATCCCGCTGTCTGTCTGTCCTTCCCTATGTATGCTTAAATCATTAAAACTACGCAACGGATTTGGATGCGGTTGTTTTAAATAGATAGAGTGATTCAAGAGGTAGGTTTACATGTACCTATAATACATGCATAATATAGTAGAGGAACACTGACAATTTAAGAGGTTTCCGTGCAAAGCCGGGGCGGGTCGCTGAATCGCTGAAAAATGTAAATATATTTTCCCGTCGCCTATAAGTAAGTTCGTTCTGACCTTACTTTACAGTGGCGCTAACTGGTGAGTACAAAAACGGTAGCCCTCATTGATACAAAAAAAATATACAGTTGAACATAGAACCTTTCCTTTTTTGATGTCGATTAAAAAGACAAGCTCGTCCATCGATATAATGTTATCGACTAGACGAACAAGTGAACATCCCTAATCCGCCATGATGTTCTACCGATTTGTTTACATAGGTATCCAAGGAAAGTACATGCTTAGGGCACTTCCATAGACAATCGTTTTTCAGAGGACGTGACGGATCTAATTGACAGATAGATGAGTGAATGTATGAGCTGTAATGTAAACTACACGGGTCGAAGGCTCAGTCGAAGGACACAAAAAAAACGATTCTCTAACGCCTATGTCGTGTGTATTCTAGTTTTGATTACGAAGGAAGATGACTTTTATAAAAATAATAATAATAATAATAAAATCAGGTTAACAAAGAAACCCATAGGTTATTAAATTACAAATAAAAATAAAATACACATAAATAATAATAATACACATAGGTTCTCCTACACAGGGAGGGTGTAATTATGTTCCTTGACTAAATAAGTGCAGATTTAAGTTTATGACAACTTTAAAAAAAATGTGACATTGGCATTCTCTAAATTTGAGATTCAATCTTCTCCAGAAATCGTTCTAATGTGAACTTTCATTCCGTGACGTCGAAAAATTCACTATTATCCAACCAAGTTACGTTGTGTCTCAAAAAGCTGTCTAACGCTATTAAACCGAGAATCATACAGTTTGGTAAGGCTCTACACAAATTTAATGTTTCAACGCTGCCATTTTCGTTTTGTGGCACTGCTAGCGGCTGTGGAAATGTAAATTGTTTTAGAATAAATCGGACTGTTATTTACCCTTGTTGAAGTGCTACAAATATTCCAGTGTTTAATTCAAAATAAATGATAAAACTCTGTATAAGTGACTGTGAAATCCTCGAAGTTATTTTGTTGTTCTCATTCTAAGGAGAAGGTGAGTGGTGTTCAGTAATTCTCGGTATTTTTTAGTATTTGTGTCTTTTCGAGGCTTCTACATTGTGATTTATTTATGTATTTGAAAATATATTCGTGTTTAATACTGCAGAGACAGTATTATAGTTACATATGCGCACCGCTGTGGAGTGACTAAAAGGGCGTTGTGATCATGATTGAAAATTTATCATACCGCCGTCGTCGTCACCGGACGGTGAGACTTTGTTTGTACAGCCAAGTATTGCCCAGAACTGGAACTGTCACCATACATAAATATTAGACAAATGGCTAGTAAATGCCTACATGAATAACTTTGTATCTGAGTATGACAGGAAGGGTTCATTGGAAATCCCATTATGTGTGACTAAATATGTATAAGTAGTGAAAAAGATAGGAGAACATCCTGCTTAGCTGATATCTTCATACCTAAGAACCTGTAAATTTCTCGAGTTGCTGTTATATTATTTGTTGGTATAAGTTTTTTCAGTTATCTTGTCAGAATCCGTTTAAATTAAAGTTTTAATTTGTCTCACAATTACAATAAAGTACTACTTCTAAAATTATTTGGTTAAGTCCAAAGGTCCTACAGTTTGTATATATCCAATTGGATATATCCACACAGTATGATAAATCATTATATTATCAAATCAAGCTTACATTCAGATCTTACTGGTACAGACAGGCTTACTGTAATATTTGTTTACTAGACAAGTATTTTGGTATTATGAATCTAATAAGGTCTGTCAAGAACTTAAATCTTAAAGCTCCATAAATTCAGAGATATTTTTGAAGTAAACATAGATTTATCCTCAACAAGTTATATGAACCTACTGTTGTATGAATAATATAATATAAGTTTGATTAGACAGTATCATAAATATTGTAACAAACTTATTATGTGGACCTTTTTCTGGCTTTGGGAATGAATGAATGATTCAAATTGGATCTGTTGTTGCAGAGTTTGCTTAATGTAAACAAACTTATTCAATTCTCATAGTTTTATGCAAGTTTTCTATGTTAAGGCTCTGGCGACAGAAGAATTTCCTTTACAGACACTACCAAAATTATTTAAAATTTGAGATTTTCACCATGATCAGCTATTATTTGAGTAAAAATAGTATTTGACTCGGTTCCTGCCATAAACTGTTTTCAAAATACTTCACCAAAATGAAATTAAACCAAATTTTATTTTTACATGAAATAACATGTGTTTCTTAGTATTTGTGTTGATAGTAAGTATTTTGAAAAAAAGCTCTGGCTGAAACAAAAAATTATAGCAAACCACTGTGAAAATATTACTACATTTGTATAAAAAACTCATCTGTCGCCGGAGCCCTACCTTTAGTGACAAATAAATAAATTTAACAAATCACAAGTAATGTTGTCAACATTAGTCAGCACTAAAATGACGGCCTTTTTGATCAAAACTAAAATAATAATAATATCATGGATATTATCATTGTTGGCTAGATGATGATGATGATCGTTGCCTAGGTAATGCTGTGTCAATTGCCCAGCTTTATTTGATCTTATTAATAATTTATTATTTACTATCTTCTGCCTGTGGTTTCGCGAGCACTTATCAAACCTATGTACATCTCCAGGATAATATTACCTACTGAATTTCATTAACAGAAGACCCTCTCACCCTTGTAGGCAAGTTACTATCTCTTTCAAATAATAATACAATGTCAAAAGTTCCGATTAAATCATAGCTGGTCATATTTTAGGAATATTTATAGAATGATTCACATTAATTCTATCTGTTTTGTCAATTATATTATGATAAATGTTTCCTTGCTTATTATTTATCTTTTTGAAATATTCATAACAATAAATATAACAGACTAGTATAATGTATTAAACAAGTTGCAACATATATATATAATACTAAATTTATTCAGAATAACATGAAAACTTGACACATTAAAACTTGCAAGGTTATCATCAGAATTTTCTAGAATTTTTCGCAACATAATAATAATGCAAAATTAAATACATCACAAATAAAATTAATTTTGACATTAGAGGATGATTCACTGAGAGTATCTTAAGGTTTCTTAAGCTACTGCTGATCTGCATGGATACTCGAAGGTCTGCATGGACACTTACTGAGTTGCTTCAATGGTAGCAAGGTTTAAACTATTTTACATAAGAAAATAATCAAGAACTTAATACTAACTTAAGCTAGCCAATGACTATCCAATTAATCCACTATTGTAGCATTTTGGACCATTTAGGCAACTGTTTTATATCTGCTTTTGAGTAGATTTTAGTTTTAGGTAAATATTTATAAGGAATTCTCCTCACCTCACTTTGGCAGAATGGTAGTTTGACATACATGCCAACTGTAGTTTTGAGTTCAAAATCCTAAAACAGGACTTGACAGAATTTTACACAACAAATCTAGCTTAGCTGGTCGCTTATTTTATTTATTTATTTAGGAATAACAAACGACTACACTAGCAATGACTATGCTTAGAAGCCAATGCACAAAAACAGCCAGTAAATATTGCTTTACTAAAAGCGATATTTATTTTAGGTGAGATGAGGACAACTCCATCCAAATATCTACTTAAAACTGAAATCTGCACAAAAAGAGAAATGTCTCAGTTACATATTAGTCCAATACACTACATTAGTTGATTACTTGGATTGTCATTGGCTAGCTAAGGTTAGTATTAAGTTCTTGATTAATTGTTTTATGTAAAAATGTTTGAAGTGGAGAATTTACTGGTTTCAGAATATCTTTATTGTATATAATATGTACATATCTATCTATGTACTGTCTATCTTCTAAATAAATCTATACTAATATCATGAAGAGGAAATAGATTATTTGATAGATTTGATTGTTTGTTTGAATTGAATAGGCTCCGAAACTACTGGAACGATTTTTGAAGAATTCTTTCACCATTACAATCGTAAATTTTCCGTGATGAACATAGGCTATAGAATATTTTCAAAATTAGGGTTCCGCATGAAAATTGAATTTTTTTGTTTAATACCTATCCATGCGAAGCAGGGGCGGACCGCTAGTAAATTATAATTAAATGTATTGATGGTGCAATAAAGTAATATTTTATTCTAAATTAATTAATATGTTCTTATGACAACTCCTAGTGGGGGGTACCTCGCTACGCAGTTTCCGAGTTGTTTGGAGTCGCGGGAGATGCAATTTTTATCGTGTGTTGTCATGTAATACAAGGTTTACATTTACACTGTATTTAATGTAGCTTGTAAAATATTTATATAGTTTCTTTTCTGTAAACACATTTTTGTGATGGAAAGATGTTTTATTGTAATTTCTGCATTCTACAGCTAACTGAAAAGTGGTTATGCGATATATTTTAACAGATTGCTATGAATCCTAAAACGAACTTCGATTTAACGTCAAAATATCAGCCTTTTACTGAATGTACCACAGTAACACAAAAGTGTATTAATAACCAATATTTTTTATTTATTTTTGTCTGCGTTTGAGGTAGTCTCCAAAACGGCTGCACTGATTTTGACGACATTTTCACTGGTAGAGCTGATGTTATAGTAGCATAAAATTATTTAGGTACTTTTTATATATACTTTTATATTATAATATACTATAGGTATAATTTTTGAAATTATGGTTCCGTACAAAAAAAATGATATAAACCCTTGAATCGCAATAAGAATTCTAAGCAAGCTTAGTCGCAGACATAGCTAGTAAATAGGTAATAAGGACTTGCCAAATTCTTGGGTCAATCACATCAATAAATCTCAATAAAAATTCATTTCGCCAGCGTCAATGATACATCTACCTAACTTCAATGATTTAGATTAGGCTGTTCTAAATTGACGCTATTAAATTCCTCTTTTATGCCAGCTTTATATACAGAATTCTGCAGATGTTTTTATGAACTCTCTTTAAAATCAGGTTGTTTGTTTTAATTCCACGTCGGAATCCTTCATTACCTCCTTTTACTCTCGTGTACTCGCCAGTAATACAGATACCAGATTTCAGATGTCAATAACTTTATTCCTTTGGGCCTACAACTTTGCCTACAAAATGAGCACTTAGACAAGTCAAATTTCATACAGTTAATTATTAGAACATAAAGTAAGAAATAAGTTATTGATTTCCTCTTCACTAATTATGTATGTTTATATTAGTATGTATGTTAGTCTGGAAGTTATTTGTTTATAAGGGCCCTAGAATAAGTTTTTCAAGCTCTATAACTTTTTAAAGATACCTTCCTCTTGAATCACTCTACTATGAAAAAAACCGCATCAAAATTCGTTGCGTAGTTTAAAGATCTAAGCATACATAGGTACAGACAGACAGCGGGAAGCGACTTTGTTTTATACTATGTAGTGTAGTGAAAGTAATCCTGTCTCTGTCTCTGTCTGTTACCTTGTCACGCCTAAACGGCTGAACTAATCGTGTTGAAATTCGGTAGGAGGTTAACCGGGGACGAACATCGGACATAGGGTACTTTGAAAAGCGCGTGGTAAATTGTGGATAAACGCTAGTTGAATATAACTTACAATACTTTGTTTTATTAAGAAAATACTGTGCAATTTACTTACATATTTATGAGTGTAAAATAACGGCGCTAGGATATCGATTTGGAGAGATTACAAGTTCAAAACATTATAAGCTTTAAAAGAAAACTTAAGAAATACTTGACAAAACATAAACAATGAGCTGCTCCTAAGAAAAATAGATAAATGTGTGCAAAAAAAGTCTAGAAAATATCACCAATCGTGTGTTTGAAACACGTAATCCAAGATTTTAATTCGAAGTAACATTTCTTTAAATATGAAGGTGGTAACTACCACAGATTCTGAGATAAAATACGATTTGGAACACAATTGCTTATAAATAAATGGTTAAGAGTTAGTATTTAAGTTACATATAAAGCGTGTAAAACTGTTTGTTCTCCTAATAAACTAAAATAAATAAATAAATAAATTATTGCACGCTCTTAACTAGCCATGATAGTGAATCAGGCTGTTTGCTATCTTTAATCATCTGTAAACATTGGAAAGTGTTACTTACTATCGTAAAATGCGATTAAAAGAGCCAAGCCCAGTCTTGTACGTAGTCTTAATCTTGCCGCGAATTATTGGAACATTCAAGATTTTTATATCTTTCGATGAAATTTAATTATTTAATTCTTCTTTCACTATTTATGTATTTTCTTCAAATCACAAATTGTATAATTATTATTAAACTGATTTAAGTAGTAGTATTAACAAATTTCTGGCGTGTTATAATTTACCATTAAATTCATTACACATTCTGAAAAAAAGTTACCATTTTTAAAAGATTTTTGATGATGGTCCACCTGACCCGCATTTTTTTCCATCTTTTAGCCCTGTAAGTAAACCAAGCACAGCAGTGGGCTACATAAAGGGCTGCTATGATGATGATGATGAGGCGGCATGAAATGACTAAGGTCCAATAAATTACTCCAACTTAGACTAGCACTCGAATTAATAAAAACATAAGTACTTTGATTGGTTGAAGTCTCTCTAATCAAAGTGGTAGATCAGGAGTAGAGCTCGTGGTTAATACAATGCTATTCAATTAGACCGCGACTTGGCCTAGGTAGTGCAGGATGCCCTCCGGCCAGCTGGGATGACTAGCTGCGAAAGACTGCAGGCAGATGTGACAAGCTGAAGACAGGGCGCTATGGCGCTCGTTAGGGGATTGTCAATGTCCAGCAATGGACTAACATGGGCTGATGATGATTCTTTTAATTAGTATACCTAAGACCTTTCTTATCGAATATTGTGATAAGATTACAAAGCAGCTTATACATTAAAGAGTTACAGTAGTGAACCAGACTGTAGATCTAGATGTAAACAACAAGAATCGTTTGCATTTCGTGCACAAACATGATTAGTCCAAAAACCTTTTTCACTTCTTCCACTAGTAGACAAAAAAATTAAGTGAAGAGACAATCAATAACATCGAGGCAATGCAGCCAGCATCTTGGTGTACTTCTGACTGGATATGCATCAGTTGTGCTACCTGTAGTTAGTTTGCAACAGTGCAGTTAGCTCAATTGTTTCATTTGTAAATACTAGTTTTAATTTAGTTAAGTTGTAATTAACTTAGTTATAATAACACCTTATTTCGTATTTTATAATAATTTATGGTATGAAATTTGACTTGTCTAAGCTTATTTTGTAAGCCTAAAGAAATAAAGTTGTTCTAAATATGAACAATCCAGCATCTGACTGCATTATGAATTTATGAGAACACATTCATGCAAAATGCATGAATGTTAATCTACAGTCTGTTATGTTCTTTATTGAGCGGATAACTGTGACGGAATTCCAACCGCTAGGTGAAAACATGAATAATATTACTTTTTGTATTGATTTATCGCATTTTTATACTAGCGCGACGATGCAAGGTGGTGCGAATGCGAAATTATGAGGCTATAACAGTGATCAAGGCATTTACCGCCGCCGTCGCCAGTATACTCATCAGAACACATCATCATCATCAGTCCACTGGACATAGGCCTCCCGTAATGAGCGCCATAGCGCCCTGTCTTCAGCTTGTCGCATCTAGCATCTGAATTAATCAACAAATCAGAACACATACGACTGATGAACTTCCCTCCACCGATGGAGGAAGGGGTTTTGTCATAATCACCTCGCTTGGTACATCGATTGTATCGCTGTGAAGATGATAAACTACATAGAAATAAGCTATTGTCTTCCTCTAGACGGTTCCCTTAGTCCCTTACGACAAATTTACTAGTGGTTTTGTTTTCACTTCTTTCACTTGTAGACAAATATTTAAGCGAAATGAAAATCTATAACGCCTTATATCTTTATAATAATTTGTGCGTATAAAATTTGATTTGTCTGCATATTTTGTAAACCTAAAGAAATATAGTTATTAAAATCTGAAATTCAGTTATTATACCGAGATCGCTATACCAAAAATTCAATAAAATAGCATAGCAAATTAAATTAGCGAGACATTTACTTGAATTTTACTTTTATTATGTCGCTTATGACAATTATTTTTTGAAATTTTTGACGTTTGCGAACCCTGTTTTACATATAAGATAATGTTGTGGTAGGTATGTCTCGGTAGATACTTGATGTTCACATGCCAGTAATATGGCGGGATATGAGGATCAACTTATACCACCTGGACCTTGATTCTCTATGGAATTCCTTGCCCAAAACGTGTGTGTGACACCTTGATGAATAGAACCGAGATTGAATAAAACTTCAATAAAACCCAACATGTATGTGTAAAATATTATAGTTTTTGAATTTTATGTTAAATTCCCGTGCGAAGCCGGGCGGACCCCTAGTAGTCAATACAGAATCTGGCCCTGTGTAATTTACCAAGTCTGATATGAATAAACTATTTGATTGGAATATTTTATGTGGGATCTATGTTTAGGAGTCTAAAGTCGTGTTGAGTGTCTAGCCTCAGATAAGGTCAAAAGTCTAATTTACTGGGTGCTAGTGCTACATACCTACTCTGTACAGTTGTCACTAAGGTTTTCGAACTATTGTTTTGTGATTATAAGTACATCGCGTGTTTTGGCGTAGTGATCATAAATTTCATTGAACTTTCAACGTATTTAGTTCAATGGCCAATTACTTATTAAAATAGAACACAGTTTCATTAAACTGAGCAATAATACTTTATTTTAATTGAAAAAGTTGATTTAATTAACTGTTTTCTGTGTATCGCTATGATCGTTAATCATCAGTCATCATCATCACAGAGCAACACGGGCCCTCGGCTAATCATAGAGTCTGTCTTACTCTTGGTCGTTTAGAAATCTAATTACTTTTTGTATATCTGATGCACACAATGATACTAATTGCGTCTCTTTAAGAAAGGTAAATATAATAAGCTAAATGTCTCCACAACATGGAGAACCAGAAATATCCTCAGCTCAGCATAATGTTTCTCAACAGGAGTCGAGCAACGCTGGTTTTCTAGCACATATATTTTATCTTTCGACTTTATTGATGTCTATCTCCAACTATCATATCACCTCAGTCTAAGACCTGAATATTACGACTTTGTCCAATTTCTGCAGAATGTGCAAATCTCACGTAAGTACCCGTGAGTAAGCAAGCACAGCTATCACTCGATTACGAATGCATTAGCACGCCCGGATGTGTCAATTTGTGCTCACCCACTCGCTTGTATGTATGTTGACGCCACTGTGTCTCTTACTGCCGGGTTTGAGTTATGTTTTAATAGAGTTAGTTGCTTGCTTCCGCCCCCGTTATTTTTGTAGTATACTGCATTTTGGGAAGGTTGATTTGTATTGGTTTTTAGGTATAGAAAGGGATACGTAGGAAAATCCAAAGTCGATTTCTATTGATCTGCCAAAATGAAAAACCATCCCGCTGTAAACATTCTTGTTAAGAGATTTCTTTGTAAAACTGTGTGTGTATTTAAACACAATTTAAAGTAAATAACTGACTAGTCTGATGAATAAGTAATCGTTGCATATTAATATACGCGTCGCTTCCACCAGACAATTCAAAAAGTGAGCAAATGTGACGGTTCTGTCGAGACCATCATATTTGCGCCTCAGTTCAGGATTTTTCCAATCCATTGTATTGTCTACTTTTACTCAGCGAAGACGCACCCAAAACTGCTTAAAACTGCGCATCAAATTCACTATTCACAAAATATTCGGTGCATGCCAAGGTGAACAGTGCAAATGCAATATAACGTAATCGTAAGGTCACATAGTGAATGTTATGCTTTGATGCATTGCATTGCAGCATTTAGTTTCACTTAGCACTGCTACCTAACTGTACCTATAGTACTGGTTCTATTAAAATGGAGATATTCAAGCAGAACGGGCTAGATAAGTCTGCGTGAATATCTCCGCTGTGTCTTTGATTAAAAAGATATGGAAACCAAGAATACAACACTAAACTATCGCTTTTTTATCCCCAAGTTTAAGCAAAATTCAGTTATATATGCCTTGAGCTGATGCGCATATTTGTTTGCGAGTAGACTCGAACCCAACAAGCGTGTACTCTTCACCCACTACGTCATACGCGTCGTCCGCTCATCCCGTCACAAATTATCTTTGTCCTTGTCAGCCTAGTGGTCAGATAGAGTCCGGAGTTTGACATGTAGGATAATCTTTATCAAACGTTGTCAACGCCTAAAATAGATTTAGTATGTAGGCAAAAACTATACTTGCAATATCTACAGCGAATAGAGGTAAATTAGTACTAAGATACCTAGGGTTATAGGTGATGTATGATGCCATTTTAATCCATTTGTAACCTTTGTTACAACATTTAAAGATGACTTCATTACGACCTTGAAGAAACAAATAAAATATTTTCTAGTTGTTGTGTGAATAGAGATCAATTACGTCACTTTGTCATCGAACGCGTAAGTTATTTGAAATTAATTCCTTCAACTTCTTTCCTTCAATTACGCACCGAAATTTGGGTAGCTTTCATGCTTTTGAAATCTTTTTAAAATGAAGTTCTTTTGAAAAATTTAAATAAAATAACCCCAGGAATAATTTTCAAAGGCCACCAATTATCAAATGAAAGCCATTGTATATCTCAAAACGGTTTTAGACATTTCGGTAAGTGTCATTTGAAATATTTTCCACCCTAGAGAACAATCCCCCTTAGGAGTCGTCGTAGGGTTTCGGTTTCGTAACCTTTGCTTCTTTATATATATGTGTTATATTGTTTGTGCCTTTATGGATCATATTTGTGTCCTTGTTATCTTTTACTAGCCTTACTAGTCTTGTCTACGACGTAATTTGCATGATTCTCATTATAATCGTAAAGCCATGTTGTTACATATAGATACCGTGGGCTTTATCTTGAACTTCTAGAAAGTTTGGTTCGTAAAAGGTCAAGGCAAAACTATCGCGCGTTGGTGTGTACCAATAATACTAAATGGGAAATGTCATTTGTTCAAGGATAGAATAACTAGAGGTAATACTCGTACCGTAGTAGTTAATAACTATAGGTATCATAGTAGGCTATATTATATCTAATAGTGGGAAAATACCAGCCGAATGAATTTACCTTTGACTGTGGAGTCGCACGACAAAATCAATATCCACATTCTAGTTCCCAATCATCATCACATCATCATCAGCCCATGTAAGTCCACTCCTGGACACATCCCATAGTTCCCAATATGTAGGTTTAACTATCGAAATAGTAAATGTCCCAACTTGATAGACGAACTCTAAAATTAAAATGTCGCTTTTAACTGCCGGGCTGGAGTTATCGGGTTATTCCCGCTCATCCCCAGTGGGGACAAACGAAAAGTAAACTTCCATGGCTGACTTCGATATACCTTCTATTAGTAGCACTGGAATACTTTGCAGAAGCATCCCTGTGGGGTGTATGGCGCTGGGTAAATGTCCGCCGAAGGAGCTTGTTATGTCCAGCATTAATAGCTTTACCACACAATTTGTAAAGCTTTGGAGTATCGTCGGTCGTTTCAATTGGTATCTATGATCTTAAATGCAATAATGACATAAATAAATGATTATGATATAATAATGAAAATTGAATTGATTCTGTTAAGATTTATGTATTTATCATGGCGCCTTACGCAATGATACCGAAAGAGTGATAAGCAAATAGGTAAAATAAAAAGTTTATGAACAAACAAGCTCTTGGTCGCGGATTCCTTCACTCTTTTCTGAAATAAATAGTAGCTTATATTCTCGAGATAGCGACCGTATCTCCCTGCCAAGAAACGTTAAATTAGATTCGACAGACTGACGTTTACGTTAGCTTTTATAATATTAGTACCTACATAGATTTTATGCTTTTTTTTATTCAAAATCGAGCACGTAACTCCTTTTATGACTCGATATATATACGGTTTCAGACTTCCCCTAAAAAGCACTGAAAAAAACTCACGTTTATAATGCTAAGATGGCAAGTTATAATGTTAAGGCGCATACAGTAGCTGATTGCTCCTCTTTGGAGGCTTTCTCCTCCTAGAGTAGTCAATTTTATGGGCTGAAAAAAATATATGTTATACATTGACCTTTTATCTGTAAAGTGAACGTACAAAAATGTTCTACGTGCTCGTTTACCTGGTGAAAAAAAATCACAAAGTGGAGCTGTTTCTGACTGAAAAAGTGTATCTACTTCTAAACTACTTAGAATTTTATACTTTTTTTTTCACCATCATGTCGGCAAAGACTTTATCTTCAAACTGAACGTATGATTTTGTGATACGACGGTTTTTCACATAGAAAATCATTATTTTCAATTTTTGCGTATGATTAGTGGGCGGTAACCTTTGAAGGTAGTCTGCGCGGGCGACGGGCGGCAGTGAAACCCTGACTGTCGTACGGGGAGGTTGTGTTCGTCTGCCTCGCGCTCTAGGTGAGCGCGAGGCGTACTTTTGCTTTTTTACTATAATGCTATATTGATGCACATAGACGCTTTATTTATTATTCAAAGTTATCCGCGCATGGACGCTTTATTTGGTGTAAGACAGTTTGTAAAATATTGAAAATTCCGAAGATCAGTAAGCTGAAGAAAGCCAGAGCTCTGAAAGCTCGTTATTTTAGAAAATTTATGCTATTGTAACTACCTATTAGCAATCTTATGTAGATTTTACATATTTGTATATTTATTTTAGGAGATCGGGTAGGTACTAAACTATGTAGGAACAAATGAACGACAATGTAAGTAAATACTCCTTAGACCTACCCATTTATTTGTTTTATTACTGATCTTACATTATTATTTATTTATAGATTTACAGTGACCGGACTAGTTGAAACTGGAGTGAAAATGTTTTGCTACAGGTAAAACATCCATTACGCTTAGGTAGGTAGCTAATATTAGGTAGGTAGCTATGATGTATTATGCGACGAAATAAAATATGTACGTACGGCATTCTTCCTAACGAGGTTCATGATCGTCTTCAGAATTCTAGTATGGCTGCAACAGTTCTATGACTCTCCGAAGTGAAGCACTAGGTAGGTACACCCCCACCTTACTTACTGTTATGAAATGGGAATGGGATTCAAAATGTAAAGGAGACTGGGTAAAAATGGTACATAGCCTTTTTTCATCTCCTAGAGCTCGGATATTTTTAAACTTACGCGATCTGAACTCATAATTATTATTACTATTTTAACGGGTAGGTATTTATCGTGTTTTTACGGGTATTTTTTTATTTACGAGTATTTTTTACGGGTTTTCTTCGCGACGGCCACGCTTTGTACTTGTACATAATTCTATACTGCAGTACTTGTTTATCTAGAATTCTAGATAAACAAGTACGACAATTGCGAGTGTAACTCACGCGCCGAGGGTTTTGAACTTTTGTCGTTTAGGTTGTTACGTTTATTGACGACCTCTTGGCGCGGTGGGCTTACAACGCAGGAGGTTGCGGTTACTACAGAGATTAGTGGGTAGGTAAGTGCATTGGTACCAAGGCATTTATTTTTTTTTTTTTTTTTTTTATGTTTTTCCTGTAAAATATAGATTTACAATGTGTCTGGTCACCGGTGTCGGAGACTTTGGGGGGGGGGGGGGGTGAAATACGGTAAATTTTATCGACAAATCACTATTCCTATTTTTTTTCTACCTCCATGACAAAATGGCAGCCATTTTGTTTTCTTTTGCCTCGAAGCACGGGTGCTTATACTGATTTAGCTATAGCAACCCATGTAGAGGTCCTAGGAAGACGATAGAGGGCTTATTTGATAGACAATAATGTGGACAATAAAGCAACGATAACATTGTTTCCATTTCCATTTTATAATAGAGGAAAAAAGAATTTATGAAACCTAAAAAAGATTTTTTGAAAAAAAATTTTTGAATTATTAGCTTTTTCATAGAATCCAAACTGTCAAGCTACATGTTTTTTGTTTTTGAACGATAGTAAATACTGTGTGCTTCAAAATAAGTCTTGTATCTTAGCTATAAGTAAGATAGTTTAGAAGTTTATTCAAAAAATCTTTTTAAAAAAATATTTTTTTTTTGTTTTGTAAATTATTTTTTCCTCCTCTACTATAAAATGGAAATGGAAATAATGTTATCATTGCTTTATTGTCCACATTATTGGCTATCAAATGAGCCCTCTATCGTCTTCCTAGGACCTCTACATGGGTAGCTATAGCTAAATCAGTACAAGCACCCGTGCTTCGAGGCAAAAGAAAACAAAATGACTGCCATTTTGCAATGGAGGTAGAAAAAAGATAGGAATAGTGATTTTTCGATAAAATTTACCGTATTTCACCCCCCCCCCCCCCCAAAGTCTCCGACACCGGTGACCAGACACATTGTATATTTATCTACAAACGCTTTGTACATTTTATATCGATCACTCTGCAATCTTCGGAGATAGGGGGGGATGGCCAATTTTTCGACCTTTATCAAAATATTTCGAAAAGTATAAAAACTTGAAATTTCAAAAACTGTTTTGGAATGTGCAAATTGATACCCCACCCCACTCGACGGGGGTAGTCTCCCCTTTAGAAATCCCCCCCCCCCCTTTTTGACCATAATTTTTAAAAGTAGTTATGTTCAGACTTCTCTGGTAGTCACCACTTTAGAAATTTTTCCCGCCCTTTTTTGACCATATTTCAAAAAGTATTATTTTTACAGACTTCTTTATATTTTTCCTGTAAAATATAGATCCATATCTTCAAATACTTGGTACATTTTACATCGATCGCTCTGCAATCTTCGGAGATAGGTGGGGGGGGGAATGGTAATTTTTTCGACCTTTTTCTCAAAAAGTATAAAATTTATCAAAATTTCCAAAACGAAATGTACAAATCAGTAGCTTTCATTTCATACCACCTTAATTTCTGTAGGTCCCATTTAAAATTTCGATTTCAAAATTTGTACTGAAAATCTTCATTTTAATTTTTTATTTATTTTTCTATAAATCTGTGTTGGCGCACTAAATGTATTATTATTTCAAATTTCAAGTCAATAGCTGCAGTAGTTTCTGAAATATTATGGATTCAAAACACAAAACAGAATCAAAGTCAAAACAGAAATAAGGATCCCTGGACCAAGAGACAAAATTTATATTTCGTAGATTTTTTTTCTTTTGTTTTCTTTCTGCTGGTTCTTAGGGTTTTGACCTCGGTTTCAAACCCCTAAAAAACAGCAGAAAGAAAATAAAAGAAAAAAAATCTACTATATAAAAGTAAATTTGTCTCTTGGTCCAGGATGCCCTTTCTCCTCTTGCTTAGAAATTTACTGTTTTATCAAATCTTTACATCCGATTTCTGGCATCATTTCTTTGAATAGGTGTAAAAACCTATATGTAAATACCATGTAGGTACCTAATGGTATTTTTTTTCTCTTGGTCCATTATGACCTTTTTCCTTTAGCTCAGAGATTTATTGTTTCAAATTATTCCACCCGTATAACCTACCTATCATTGATATCCTACAAACATTGAAAATTAGAGAAGCTTGTATGAATGTTTGTTACCATGTACCTAACTACTAAACTGATTTGCATAAAACTTTCGAATGATTGGAATATAGGCTAGTTTAGAAGGAAATTACCTACAACGCGAACGCCCCGCGCCGCGCGGGTAGTAACAAGAGGCGGTAAGGCGGTAACATACATACTTATTACTTACCTAAAGTACCGAGTTCTGTTCTCAGACCAAGAACAAATACTTGCAGAATTTTAAAGACAAAGATACATTTATTTAGCTTCACAAGAACAGCACAGACATAAATAAAGATAGACAATTTGTAAAAAATATCCCGCAGCGGGAATTGAACCCGCAATTATCGCGTGTCAGCCGGCTTGGCTTACCACGCGGCCATGAAGGATTTCTACTTATCTTTTGCGGCTTACGCGCGAAATCTATTTCATTTTCTTGGCTATGCGGCGCCGGCGGCGGGGGGCGCGCGGAAGGGTGCGGGCCGAAACCATAGCCCCGCCCAAATTGCTCAAGGTCATTCGCTCCTGTATGCGCCTTAAGTTGCAGGTATCGTACCCAAAAATAACTAATAGGTAATGTGAAAGGTTATCAACGCGTTATTCGTACAAACATACACCAAATCAATATTGTACGTTCCACTCCATTTGCCTCGGTATCGGCAAGAGCGAGCAACACAGTAGCGATTAGGATTACCTAGAAAACGAACGGAACTGAAACCCAGTTCCCACTTCCACTTCACGCTTGGAGGGCTCACGCAGGCCTACAGCGGATGGCCTGCGAATGCCAATTATCACGCGGAAGAGCTCAACTACTTTTAATATTTAAGGAGTTACTAACGACTACATTACTTTATTATTAAATCTGTATAATACATGATATTACAGTTAAAAGATGCCCTTTATGTAGACCATTGCGCTATCCACATAAAAATGCTCCGGCGATATGGATGAATTTCCCAAATATATAGAAACGTAATACCAAAATGATTTTTAATATGAGCATATTTTTACCATAGTCTGCTATTATTTGTATTAAAACTATGTATCTAGGTTCCTCGGACTATTGGCACCCTCGCTACGCTCGGGCTCCAAACCACGTCTAGTAGTAACTTATTTAGTCCCGAGTCCCGGGACTAAATAAGTTACTTCCAACCCTAGGGTAACAATGTATTGTTTAGCTTACCTATCTCCAATCTTAACGTACTAGTAACATCAGAAAAATATTAAGCCTCGATCATAATACCTAATTATTTTTTACCATAATATCTTTCTTACTTTGAAATATTCATTAGGAATGTTAGCGTCATGTTAGCGTACACCTGTAAAGGGATGAAACGGTGTTCTATCTATACGTCTTTGTATGTATGTTTGTTTGTTTGAATTGAATAGGCTCCAAAACTACTCGACCGATTTGAAAAATTCTTTCACCATTAGAATCCTAAACTAAAAAAAGTTAGGGTTCCGTATGAAAAATTAAATTTTTGTTAAATACACGCCGGGACGGACCGCTAGTAATTAATAATTCTCTCTCTCTCCTTAGCATCGCAAAAACAAGCTTTTCAAAGTATGCAGTAGACTTGATGAAGATTTTATATCCAGCGTATCTAGTAATCCTAACGGCTACGGAAATTGCCCTTAGCCGTGCCTAATTAAGAATTTCTTATACTCGGAGCGAGGTCGTAGAGATTTTAATTACCCCACATGACTTCGGAAAGACCGTCTCAAATCGACTGTTGTGACCGTTATTCCATGCAATAATATAATTATCTGATGTTAGTGGTTCGGTATTGTTATGGCTGGATTTTGGTTTGGAGTAGATTTTTTGACAGTTGCGATCGTGACAAGATTAATTAAAAACTGTAATTTTCCTTAAAAAACGCTAACCCCGCTTCAAATAAAGGGTAAAATCTTTATTTATATAGAAAATTACAAATAAATAACCAAATTAGAACTAGTATTTACAATAGTAAAATAAAAAAAATATTCCGTCTATGAAATTTATTGGGATATTTTATAGAACTTTTCATACTCTAGCAGCTTAGTTGAAGTTCACCGAAGCTGCTTATTATCTGTCGAACACACACAAAAGATGGATCATTTATTTCCGCCACTAAGGGTATAAAAACATAGTAAACTTCATATTTAATAGTATTTGATTTCGCCGCGGGTTAGAGTCCCGCCGAAATAGAAAACTTTTGGGATAAATATTTAATTTCCTAGAGATTACCCAGAGTGCGAGGGTTTACGTACTATAATAACAAAAATCTTAAAAACAGTAGTAATCTCTATGTCTTTATTGTTCCAGTGATGACAACAAGATAGCTGCAAGCGGTCGCGATGCCGCTCCCCAAGAGATGCGTGGAGCCGGTGCACGTGTCTCGCGGCACCGTGCCGGAGCGGCTGGCCGTACCCTCGGAACTGGAGGCCGTCACCAATGGCACGCTCGCTAACACTGTCAGGTGAGGTAACAACTGTCAGGGAAGAAGAAAATAAAAAGAAATAAAGATCTTGTTCTATTCTGAAATAATAATGTCTCTACGGTGACGATGCGCACATGCCGCGCAAAACAAGTACACTTTCTTCGGTAAATTTTGAATAAAGTATTTAGTTTTCCAAAATTTTTAAAATAAATAATCATGTCCCTGGGAGTCATTTATCCATTTATTTTATAAGCGTTCACAGTAAAATTTACTGGTGTTGAGTGAATGATAGATAAGACTAGATTATTTGTTAGTGAACTAGGCTAGGGATAATATGGCGATTGTCACCGACATCATTGTATGAGTGAATATTAATCATCATATCAAGAAAATTTATTAAATATTATGAAACCAGGTATTAATTATTATTTTAGTACCCCAAGTGTGTGCACGTGTATTTTCGTATATAGGTGCACACTCTTGCACTCTACCACCGACTAATCTCTGTTGAAGCTGGCCTCTGACATGATCACATAAGCAGTATTATATAAGGTGGCTACAGTTATGTAACTCTCTTTAACTTTGAATTACAGACAACTGTCATCCCTATCCAAACATGCGGAGGACATGTTCGGAGAGCTGACGCGAGAGGCGACAGGGCTGGCTGACAGGACCAATGTGCTGCAGGCGAGGATAGACAGGCTCGCGATCAAAGTCACGCAGCTCGACTCGGGAGTTGAAGAAGGTATGTTCGACAGACAACTGTCAGCTATACACGCGGTGTACATGTTTAGAGAGCTGACGTAAGAAGTGACACACCAATGTGCTGCAGGCGAGGATAGATATGCTCGCGATCAAAGTCACGCAGCTTGACTCGGGAGTTGAAGAAGGTATGTTGTACAGACAACTGTCAGCTATACACGCGGAGGACACGTTAAGAGAGCTGACGTAAGAACTTAAGAAGCGACAGCACCAATGTGCTGCAGGCGAGGATAGATATGCTCGCGATCAAAGTCACGCAGCTTGACTCGGGAGTTGAAGAAGATATGTTGAACAGACCAGTGTCAGCTTTACACGCGGAAGACACGTTAAGAGAGCTGACGTAAGAACTTAAGAAGCGACAGGACCAATGTGCTGCAGGCGAGGATAGACAGGATCGCGATCAAAGGCACGCAGTCGATAATCATTGTTGCGTTTGAACTTCAAAGTTTGATGTTTTTTATCTAATAATTCTAATGACGAAACCGCTTAACGTAGCAGACATCTAGGTGGTCATTTACAACATTCTTGGCAAACTACACTTTCGCAAACGAATTTTTGGACCAACGGTAGTTCTGGATCTGGAAATAGTTTTTGTCCTAATATATCCCTTTACCGTTCTTTCTTGACCAACCTCAACATTCCAAATTCTAACCTCTGTTTCCTTTCCAGTATCACTGCAAGACATTCAGATGCGGAAAGCGTTCCGTTCCGCCCGGATCTTCCAGCAGCAACTGTTCTCTCGCAACACAATGCCCTCGGCCATGCTAGCGACGTACGCTAAATGCGACCGGCCGCCGCCGCTTGAGAAGCTAAACGAGTTCAGAGACGATGGGAGAGACGCGAGGAAGTTCTACACTGACCCGGATTACTTCTTCGAGCTGTGGCGGCGGGAGATGCTTCAGGATACGGAGAGGATCCAACACGATCGGGGGAAGAAGGTAAGGGTTACACATGTAATTATTATCAACACCCTGTATTAGTCGCTAATGAGCACAATCGCGCCTTGTCTTCAGCTGGTTGCATCCAGCCTGTAAACATGTATAGCTACAAATCGGAAAATTATGCACATTATTGAAGAAAAACATATTCACTTTCTTTGCATGAAAAATGGTTTTGTAAAGTTCTAAATTCGGATGCGTATTTTTTTCTGCTTATCGTAATGGAATCTTGGCTCGAGACACTACCGCCTACCCAATTTCTATGTCCGCTTACCTAACCTACTGCTAGTTCAGAGGTAACTACGCATTCAGCGGCAGGTGATGAGGAGAAAACCTGCCAGTCCCGCATTTTTATTTCATGATACTCTGTCTAGCTGCCCGACCTTTTAATAAAGTAGTAAGACTCAAGCTACAGTTCACTCTGGTGTCGCACCCCCACAATATTGGCGCAGTCGTAGGTATCATGAACTCTGTGTACTATGTTATAGGTAATGTTTGTTTCTGTTCTTACAAGTATGTACCGGCTGCGCCAATGACAGCACTGGCGCAGTCGGTAGGATTATAAACCCTATTCCTACTATGTAACGAATGTTCCCAGGTCCGCGCGCCACGCAGCGGTGGAAGCTCAGATGGGCGCGGCGCGCGGCGCGTGCGCCCCCCCCACTCCACCAGCGACCGCATGAAGGAGGCCGCGGTGCGCAAGGGCGAGCACATCATGGCGCCCGCGCAGCTGCGCCAGTACAACGTGGACCAGTACAGCCGGCAGCCGGAGCCGCTATACCGTCAGTACATACTATTGTGTAGATAGACTACTTCACTGACTATCGTGCTTCTCTTATAAGCTTGGTAGTAAAAAAGATACGTCACGGATTTTATAATTTGATTTTAAAAGATACCTACATAGTCTTTGTAGGTAGGTATCTTTTATAATTTCGACATCAAAATTTGTAAGTAGCTACTGAAAATTTTAATTTTACATTTATTTTCCTTATTCTCTCTAAATCTGTACAGGCGCCCGAAATGTATTCTTATTTTAAATTTCTTAATAGTTGATTAATTACGACTGAGACCATAAGGGTTACGAAACCTTAAAAACCTTGTTGATGGGTTTATTGTATAATGGACACAGAAACATCTTGTACCCACCTACGTGCGAGAGTGTGAAAAAGAATGTGATCACTTCATTCGTCACCCATGAAAACACTGGAATAATATCCAAAGTCGTCCAAAATCGTGTAAAGGATTTTCCTGAAAATGATTTTTGTACTTACACAAGTTAAATAATATCTTTTATAATTTAACCTCATAATATTTGAATTACAGAAACAACAGTGACAGACGGCGGTTACAGAGCCGGTTTGAACCGGCCGCCGTCGACGCAGCCCGCGCGGCCAAACTCCATAGAGATCGAGAACCAAATACGACAGCCGAGGATCACTGGCAATGGACATGGTAAACTAAGACCTGAACTGTTTTTTGGGAAAGCGATTTGGTGTTTTTCTATCCAGTATGTTAACACAGAACATAATGCACAAAACAAAAGCGAATCGGGTGAAACATAGAATGGCAATTTCAAAAGTACTTATTGATGCTTGCAATGTTCTATCCAAACAAAAGCAAAGCAGCGTCAAAGATCTTAAAGATTGAAAATAAACAGCCTAAATTATATTTATACTAGCGCCTAGTTACTACTTCTCTAAAATTAACGAAATGTAATGTGTGAATTTTATTTATTTATTTATTTTATTTACTATGATGAACTTAGTATCCCTTATAGCTTCGCCCAGGCTTAATTTCCTAGAATCTAGAGATATTATAAATTGAGGAATCTATATTATCAATATATTCATTCCAGTACGAAGCAGCGAAATCTACATATATCATTAAATGTTCATTCCGAGAGATTTGTACGAAGCAGCGAAATCTATATCATTAAATGTTGATTCCAGTACGAAGCAGCGAAATCTATATCATTACCTCTAAATGTTGATTCCAGTACGAAGCGGCGAAGAATCCCCCTACGGCTCGGTCCAAGAGTGCATATACGGCGGCAGCCAGGCCGGCACGCCCTCCCGCCGCCCGCGCCCCTCCGTGCCGCCCCCTGCGCCGCCCGCGGTCGACTCCCCCGCCGGCACCGTCTCACCGCCGAGGTAAAACATGCTCTATTCACTTGCGGTAAGGTACATTCAAGAGTAAAAGAGCGCGAGATTTTCCCGCTGATTTACCACGGCGCATTATTTATTTATTTAATTGCTCACATGTACCTGTATACAGCTTGGGTCTTAATACTAGCTTATGTCAATAGTACATGCACCGTGTTGGGCACTGCAAATAATTTTTACAATAATGAATTGCAGGTAAATTTGGTTCAAAGTTTTTATTAATATTATTGATGCATGTCAACCTTTAATTTATAATGTGTAATCAAAAATAACAAAATATAAACAATATTATGTAATGTCAACATTAGATTAAGAAAACCAGAGGATTATTAAACTGATCAATTCGATTCTTTGTTCATTGAAATCTTATTAACGTAAAGTAAAGAAGTGAACAAGACTCCTTTACCGTAAGATTGAAGAGTTGGAGCAAAACACGTCCCAAACCTTTTC